>JAKUCV010002439.1:12362-133906 GCA_028386065.3 Turnera subulata | reverse complement strand
TTAGCGGCAGAGGGATACTTACCACCTCTTGAAATTGTCACACATGTTTTCATCACCATAATTCATGTATTATTCATAGCTAATTTGAGCACCCGAGGCTCTACTAAATCTGTTTTGTAGGGACAGCTCGATTCGGACGACAAGCATAGTTGAACAAGCAAGGACCTTACTAAGCAAATAGTGAAAACATCGATGTTCCGCTGACCAACATCGATGTTGTATGCATCACACAAGTGGCCGAATGACAAAAACATCGATGTTTAGTATCGAAACATCGATGTTCAGGTAAGTCTTTCAAATTCTTCCTCATAACATCGATGTTCAAAACACCCAACATCGATGTTTGCACGTATGCATTGATTTTCAAAATGTCGAGTGCTAAAAACATCGATGTTTTTGACACCAACATCGATGTTTAACCATAGTGCTTAACCATCAGATTGGCAGTATACCAAAAACATCGATGTTTGCAAAAATGGGTTTTTTGGCCGAGAGCAAAAAACATCGATGTTTCATTTAAAACATCGATGTTGAGAAGTTACCGTTTAAAAATATAGCCGTTGGTCCCAAAACATCGATGTTCTCTGAAAAACATCGATGTTTGACCGTTACAGTTTTAAAAAATATAGCCGTTGGGGAGCCTCAACATCGATGTTCTGGGTGAAAACATCGATGTTTTGTCGTTAAAAACTAGCCGTTACTGCTCACAACGGCTAGCTTTTTGGCTCCTCTATAAAAACCCAAACTTTTTCTTCTCCTTCTCACCTGCAATCTGATTCTCTTCATCCTTTGCATAATCTTCATACAACCTTCTCTCCTCTTTTGCTTGAATTCTTCTCCCTTTCCTAAACACCATGGCTAGTAGAAGAAGCTCTAAAGGCAAAGATCCTCTTCAAGAGCATCCCACCAAGAGAAGAAGCTCATCTAGCTCAGGGAACCAATACCTTGTGGAAGGAACTCATATCTGGTTCACTTCCCGTTCACAGCTACATCGATACAACACCCTCTTTGCCAAAAGAAACATTGCACCTCCTAGATATCTACCTGCTGAATATCCACAAGAAAAGCGATACACAAACCTACCCAGACTTCTTCAACAATCCCACCTTTGGAAGTTTGTCACCAGAAGCAGACATGAGTTCAATGCCGACTCCATCTGGGCATTCTACTCGACGTTAACTCGAGAAGGAGAGGTTCTATCTGCTCAAATCAATGGAAAGGTCATCCAACTCACCTTGGAGCAATTCGGGGCATTCGCAGAATTGCCCGTCCAAGGGAGCGATATAACCGGCTATGGGGGCGATCATTTTCTTACTCAGTATGAGATTCCTCTTCTTGCAGAGCTTGGCATCACAGAAGTAAAGAGGAATCGTTCCGGCCGTCCCACCATTCATTCGATTAATCCGGAATATCGTGTGCTGTTCTATCTTGTCACCCGTGTGATCAAACCACGAGCAGGGAGTCACACCACCATGACCATTGAAGACGAGAAGATTCTTCACGCCATTCTACACGGTGCACCCATTAATTGGGGACGACTCATTTTCATGCACATGGCGGAACAGGCCAACACCGACCATCCACTGCCCTATGCGTTTCTGGTCACCGATATTCTACTTAGCGCAGGTCTTAATCCGTTGGAAGACACCCTCACCACGGCAGCCAAGTCTTGGGCAATATCCGATGCCACATTCAGAACCGGACAAGCTGCTGAGGGAGCTCAACCGCCTCACCAACCCGCAGAGCAACAAGCCGAAGCATCTCAAGCAGGCTCTTTTCTTGCTCTTCCTGCACCTGCTCCTCGACCTCCTGGCGCTACCCTCGACTCAATTGCGGCCACTCTACGCAACTTAGGAAGGTCAATTGAAAGAATAGACATAGAAGTACAACGGCAAGGACGTGACTTGCGTGCCTATTTTGATCACATCAACTACAATCCTCCACCATACTACCAAGGTTACGATTTTGGTGGTAATGAGGATGATAATGATGATGCGGAGGATGAGGACTATGCTCCCATGGACATTGAGCAAGAAGAAGATGATGAAGAAGATGAAGACCATGAGGATAATAATGATGATGATGATGATGACCTTAGCCCATCCTTTTAGGATTTTTTTTGCTTTGTTTAAATTTACGTCTTCCATGTCTAAGTATCTTTTAAATTGAATCAAATGCTTCTTATTCTTGTTTCTTTTTGCTAATGACAAAAGGGGGAAAATAATCAAGTAAGTATATGCACCAAGTCAGGGGAAATCATGAATTGAAAAGTTGAAAAATATAGGGGGAATTAATCTCCTTAAAGCACTCATAAAACTTGGCATATACTAACATGAGTTTGTCATTATCAAAAAGGGGGAAATTGTTAGGACTAATGCTTCCATGTTTCATTTCAGGGTTTTGATAATGACAAACTAACCAAAGCTCCATTCATGAATTCATCCCTTGAGGAAAAGCAAAAAAATGAAGCACAAGTCTAAGACAAAGGAGTACAAGATTTGAAGCAACAAGGATGAAGATATATAGAGAGTTCATCTATAGGAAATCCTTGTAAATGGTAACTCAAGTACTCCAAGTTAATTCTCAAACCAAAAATCATTTTCCTCATGCATTTCATAAATCATGTAAGTCATTAAATTGGTTTTTAAGTTCTAAACATCGATGTTTTTAGAACAACATCGATGTTGCATCAAGTCGATTTCAAAATCTTTTTGGCAGTAGCAAGAAAACATCGATGTTGGATTATAAAACATCGATGTTCTTGTGACCGTTGGTCAAAACATCGATGTTTACATATCCAACATCGATGTTCATGAAAACCTGTCTTTGAAATAAAATTTTGCCGAAGCCAAAAAACATCGATGTTGGCCGACCAAACATCGATGTTTCACAAAACATCGATGTTTCATTTTCCAACATCGATGTTCTGGCAAAGACCCTTTTCCATCACATTTTTGCGAAGCCAAAAAACATCGATGTTGCGATGAAGAACATCGATGTTGTGTATGAAAACATCGATGTTCTAAAATGCAACATCGATGTTTTACTAGCCGTTGGCTCAATTATTTAAATGCAACGGCTAAACATCGATGTTCTTGATCAAAACATCGATGTTGTGCCGTTATGGGCAGAAACCTTTTTCAGACAAACATGCTAAACTTTCATAAAGGTTTCAGAAATTGTTCCCAATGATTATATGCATCTTTTAGACTATAAATAGAGGCCTTAAACCTCATTTTCATTTGATCAACTCACATCTACATTCAAGCATTCTTTGAAAATCATTCAACAAATTTTTGAGCTATAACTTGTGAGAATTCTGAGTTGTTCAATAGAGCTTTCCTTTGTACTCATATCCACTCTATTAGAGAGTTTTGCTTGAGAGATTGTAAGTGTCATTCATACACCACAAGGGAGGATTGTTCCCTTGAGAGAAGCCTTAAGGTGTGGTATCCTTAAGCAAGAGAGTAGGATTCTTGTGATTAGAAATCCTAGGAAGTCTTGAAGTGAGGTATCTTCAAGCAAGTATATTGAGGTTCATGTGACTTGAACTCTCAGGTTGTAACGGTTTGTTAAGCACCCGTAAGCTTAACATAGATAGTGAAATCTTCAAGTGAGACTTGAAGGGCTGGATTAGCCACACTAGTAGAGTGTGTATGAACCAGGATAAATCTCTTGTGTCCTTCATTCTTTTAATTCCGCATTCAATTCCTGCTTAATTCGATTTTATTCGATTATCGCTATTCACCCCCCCTCTAGCGAAGGGCTATTGTTCTAACACGGTTGCCTAAATGGAGTCACATGAAGGGTTTTTCCCAAGTTTTAGTCCCTTAATAAAACTTGGATGGCGGCTCCAAAGATAATGGATGACGGTTATGAAGAAGGTGTAAGGAAAAGGTGAATAGGCCCAAGTGATTTTGGGTCGGGTATTCACAATAATGAGATGATTTATTCTTGGGTTGAGAATGGAATTAAGGGTCAAAATTAATTAATTCTCCAGAGTTTGTCCAGCCCATTAACACATTTCTTGTAGGCCAATTTTAGCCCTGATTTTCGTGGAAAATCAGAGTTAATTATCATGTAAGTAGATTTTGTGTTTCTGGTAAGATTTTGGGCTTAATTGGGTGTTAATGTGTGATTGATTTATTATGGAATGATTTGGGGGAGTGCTAATCAAGTAATTGAGTGATTCTAGGAAGACTGGGGGTTGATTATGCGGTAGGATCGAATCAGAGCGGAATTAGGGAGATTCGGGAGCAAAAAAGGAAAGAACGCACAAAACTAGGAAGGCCCGGCGGTCATCTCGAGATGACAGCCAGGCCATGACGGTCTTGTGGCCATGACCGCTGGCCATGGCTGTCATCCAAGCCATGACCGCCAGCCATGGCGGTCATAAGTGCCCAGGATCCCCGAAAATCTCCGATTTTGTTTCTTTTTCGATCCTACGCTGTTTTGGACCAGATTTTCGGGTATAATCTTCACCATTAAGCAGGTCCACGCCCCTAGGCTTCCCAGAGCACTATAAATAGGACCCCTAACACACATTTCTGGGGACTCAAGATCTTTCTCACATACACACCCATAAGCTTTGAGTGCTTGGAGAAACTCTACTTTTCCAAGCCTAGAAACACATTCTTAGGCAGAAACTCTGGTGGAATACCATAGGAAGCAGCAAGAAAGGAGCCAGTAGCAGTAGTAGATCAAGAGAAGAAGAGGAAGGAGGCAGATTCAAGCAAATCGGTGGAGAAGAAGTGCTGAACCTGAGGAGAGGAGCCCAGTGCAGACAGTCTTAGTAATTCGGCCATATCTAGAGCTAGAGACCTCGGTTTGCTACGATCTTAGTGTCTCTGGAAAGCTAAGAAGCAATTCTACAACTTTTTTATTCAGGCCAGACACCCTATCGACATTCTTCTGCCTCAAATTCTCTGTTGAAGTTCTGCTCAGATTCTGTTGCGGGAGTGGTAAGCGCTTAGGAGCGAGAGGAGGGCTACACGAGGTAACCCATTCTGATTCTATTGATTTACTGCTGTTGTGATGTGATGAAGATAATGATGCTTTTGATGATGTGATTTCTGTGATGCCATGACAAGAACTACGTGGGCTTTGAACCCGGTCGCGGGGGTACGTAGGTGGTCTCTAGTGGTGGAGATTTAAGCCCAAATATTTTTATTTTTCCTTTTTATTCCGTACCTTCTTCTTCTTACCCTCTGATTTAGTTTTGTTATGTGATTTTTTTCCACACGATGCACACTTGCACAAGGCACACTCTTCTTTTTCTATTGCACAAAGTTTCGACCTAACACGGATGGGTGCCTAACACCTTCCCATCCGTGACGAACCCCCGATCCCATATCTTTGGTTCGCCATGACCGGTTGCCTAAAGAGTCATTCAAGGGGTTTTCCCAAATTTTGTCCCTAATAAAATTTGGGTGGCGACTCCATTGATATGGGATTGACCCGAGGTTGAAGGTGAAAGGAATAGGTGAACAGGCCCAAGTGATTTTGGGTCGGGTATTCACAGTGCCTTACCAACCTCCACTTCCACATCCACAGGTTTATAGGAAGCACAAGCTCGAAGACCAGTACAGGAAATTTGTGGAAATGCTTAGCGGCCTTCGGTTGGAAATCCCTTTCACCGCTGTTCTGGACCAAATGCCCACGAATGCAAAATTTCTGAAGGAGATCCTTACCAATAAGCGTACTGTGGAGAAGCAAACAGTGGCCCTCACTGCCAATTGCAGTGCTATACTGCAACAACAGATTCACACCCCGAAGCTGGGCGATCTAGGGAGTATCTCTATACCTTTTGAAATTGGTCAGAATTTTAACAGAGCTCTTTGTGACTTAGGGGTCAGTGTGAGTTTGATGCCCTTGTTGGCAGCACAACAACTAAATTTTGGGGAGATTAAGACTACCCGCATGGTACTCCAGCTTGCCGACCGCTCCATCATGTACCTTGTTGGTGTTCTGGAGGACGTTCCAGTAAAAGTGGGAAAGTTCTACATCCCTGTGATTTCGTCATTATGGACATGAAGCTTGATGACCAGACACCAATCATCCTAGGAAGGCCTTTCCTAGCCACAACGGGTGCACTACTTGATGCGAGAGATAGAAGTGAGACACTCCGAGTTGGGGAAGAGACGGTGGAGTTTAATGTGCAGAAGGCTATAAAGTCTGAGGTCCCTACTAATGCTTGTTATATGGTCCAGATCCTGAAAGATGATTTGGAGGATATTGTTGCTGAAACAACACCCGCAGTTAGCACTGTTGATGCATTATTGGCTTGCCTAGCTAATAGTGCGACATCTGATCATGAAGACCCTGTTGTGGGAGATGTAGCTCGCCTATTATCTACCACTCCTATTATACATCCCTCACAACAGGTGTTTGAAGTGCTCCAGCGACCAGGTACAGATGCTGCCACACCGGCAACCAAACCAGTGGAATTAAAACCACTTCTTTCCCACCTCAGGTATGATTTCTTTGGTCCTAATGATACTTTTCCTATTATTATCAGTGCTGACCTTTCTGCAGGAGAAAGAGATGCTTTGTTGACTGTGATGAAGCAGCACCGCGTTGCTCTCGGATATATTATAGACAATATCAAGGGGATCAGCCCCTCTCTCTGCACACATCGCATCCCACTAGTGGAGGGATGCAAAGCCACAGTTGAGCACTAGAGGAGATTGAATGAGAACATGAAGGAGGTGGTCAAGAAGGAAATTCTCAAACTTCTTAACGCTGGGATCATCTATCCGATCTCGGACAGCACCTGGGTGAGCCCTGTGCACGTGGTACCCAAGAAGGGAGGGATGACAGTGGTTCGTAATGCCAACAATGAGTTCGTTCCTACCCGAATAGTGACGGGGTGGTGCATGTGCATCGACTACCGCAAGCTTAACAGCGTCATCTGCAAGGACCACTTCCCCCTCCCTTTCGTCGATCAGATGCTTGAGCGCCTCGCCAAGCATACCAATTTCTACTACTTGGATGGGTACTCGGGTTTCTTCCAGATCCCCATCCATCCCGATGATCAGAAGAAGACTACCTTCACCTGCCCCTACAGTACGTTTGCATACAGGCACATGCCGTTTGGTTTATGCAATGCACTAACTACTTTTCAGCGTTGCATGATGAGCTTCTTTTCTAATTTCATTGAGCATATCATGGAAGTTTTTATGGATGATTTTTTTGTTTATGGTACTTCATTTGATGATTGCTTGAGAAATCTAACCAAGGTACTGCAGCGCTGTGAGGAGACACACCTGGTGTTAATATGGGAAAAGTGTCACTTTATGGTAAGAGAGGGCATTGTACTAGGACATTTAGTCTCAGCCCGTGGTGTAGAGGTGGATAAGGCAAAAATTGAGGTTATTGAAAAATTGCCTTTACCCACTAGTGTTAAAGCTATTTATAGTTTTCTTGGCCATGTTGGTTTCTATCGACGCTTTATTAAGGATTTCTCAAAGATTGCAAAGCCTTTGACGAATCTCTTTAATAAAGATGTCGACTTTATATTTGATCAGTCTTGTTTAGATGCTTTTCGCAGGTTAGAACAGGCACTGGTTGACGACACTGATTATGTAGCCCCCTGACTGGACACTGCCATTCAAGATTATGACTGATGCCAGCGGTCATGCAGTGGGTGTGGTGCTGGGACAGAGGAAAAATAGCAAGTTACACGCCATATATTATGCCAGCCGCACCCTTGATGATGCCCAACTAAACTATGCCACCACGGAGAAGGAGCTACTAGCAGTGGTGTTTGCCATTGACAAATTCCGGTCCTACCTTCTTGGGTCTAAGGTAATTTTCCACACCGATCATGCTGCCTTGAGATACCTATTGACCAAGAAGGAATCCAAGCCTCATCTTATCCGTTGGATTCTCCTCCTCCAAGAATTCGATTTGGAAATTGTGGATAAAAAGGGCACTGAGAATGTTATGGCCGACCATCTCTCGCAGCTTGTCGTAGACCAGGATTCTACACTACTGAGTGCGTCTCCTATTAATGACCAACTGCCTGATGAATACTTGGTCGCAGCAGTGCATGCTGTCTGGGCGAACAACACCGTTGTTGCTACTTTTCAGCCCGATTTCCCTTGGTATGCATCATATGTTAACTACATTGTTTGTGGCGTGTTCCCACTTGACCTCAACTACCATCAGAAGAAGAAATTTTTGTCTGATGTCACGCATTACTATTATGATGAGCCGGACTTGTTCAAATGCCGTGGGGACAGTATCATCCGCAAGTGCATACCTGAGGAGCTTCACATGTCTATCATCGACTGCTGCCACCAGGCTCCCTATAGAGGACACTATACAGCCCAGAAGACAGCCATAAAAATCCTTCATTCGGGTTTCTTTTGGCCTACTATTTACAGGGATGCAAGGGAGTTTGTGAAGTCCTGTGACCATTGCCAGCGCACTGGGAACATCTCACAGCGACATGAAGGACCACAATAAGGGATGCTATTCGTTGAGCCGTTTGATGTATGGGGTATTGACTTCATGGGTTCTTTCCCTTCTTCTAAATCGAATCAATATATCCTCGTCGCTGTTGACTATGTGACCAAGTGGGTCGAGGCTATTGCATCTCCAACAAATGACGGCTCTGTTGTAACAAGGTTTCTGAAGAAGAATATCTTCACCAGATTCGGAGTCCCTAGAGTTATCATTAGTGATGGAGGGTCACACTTCTACAACCGGCTGTTTGCGACACTACTGAAGCAGTATGGGGTTTCTCATCGGGTTGCAACACCCTATCATCCTCAGACCAGCGGCCAGATGGAGGTGTCCAACAGGGAGATCAAGCGCATTCTGAAGAAGACGGTCAGTGCTACCCGCAAGGAATGGTCCATGAGCTGGATGATGCACTGTGGGCCTATAGGACAGCCTACAAGACTCCTATTGGCACCATACCTTACAGGCTTGTCTATGGCAAGTCCTGCCACCTTCCTTGAGCATAAAGCCTATTGGGCAATTAAGGCATT
Organism: Turnera subulata; assembly: GCA_028386065.3. Taxonomy (NCBI): domain Eukaryota; kingdom Viridiplantae; phylum Streptophyta; class Magnoliopsida; order Malpighiales; family Passifloraceae; genus Turnera; species Turnera subulata. The sequence continues at coordinate 124,910 of JAKUCV010002439.1, read as the reverse complement.
GAACCTTGATGCTAACGCGGTCGGCGCTGCTAGACGGTTGCAGCTCAACAAGATTGAAGAAATTCGCCTGGAGGCCTATGAGAATAATAAAATCTATAAGGAAAGGTCCCAGAGGTGGCATGATAGCAATATCATTAGAAGACGGTTCCAGGAAGGTGAAGCAGTGTTGATGTTCAACTCCTGCCTGAAGCTGTTTCCTGGAAAATTTCGATCTCGGTGGACTGGACCATACACTGTGGTGAGAGTATTTCCTCATGGCGCCGTTGAAATTCAAAAAGATAATGGCCCACCTTTTAAGGTGAACCACCAGCGCCTGAAGAGGTATTTTCCTTACGCACCTGTGGATGAGCTAATCGGTGCTTCACTAGCAGCGCCCGCTACTGAGTGATGTGCGTAAGGTCTAGCTGATGGACATTAAACCGCAGCGCTGCTCGGGAGGCAACCCGAGGTGAGTTTTTATTTTCTTAAATACATCCCTTTAGTTTATTTCTGTTGGTTTTGTTTTTGCTGTTATTTCGCAGCCCTAAAAAATATATAAAACCGAAAAACCATAAAGATAGGGACACTGTGATGGAAAGCAGCGGCACTGCTAGTGCAACACACCTCATTCGACAAATAGAGAAGCATCCCTATCCTTTCTCTTGCCTTTTTGTTATACTTGCCAGCATGCACTGTGTGCCATGACGTGTGTTATCTTTGCTGTGTTTTACTAAATGACCATCATACCCCTGCATTCATGCATTTTCATTCTCGAGAGTTCGCGACAAAACACAAGTTTGGGGGTATCTTCTTCTTCTCGGGACAAGAATGGGACCAGTGGATGATTTTTACAGACAATTGGGAGCTGGGGTTGATTAATTGCAGAAAATTTAGTGCTGTGATTGGGGATGGCCGAGAGAAAATGGGAGCACAATTTTTGGGCCACTTATGGCGGTTGATTAACCACTATCACCACCATCCACCACCTTCATTACTCCCTCCCTAAATCCACTCCACTTTCCTCTCCATTTCCCAAAACACACACCAAACTACCACCCCCCTTCCCCCACATCCTGTCCAGATTCACTCCCCCTACCCACACACTCACCCACGTCGCCGACCACACCTCCCAATCCCCTTTTTTCTCTCTCTTTTTCTTTTTATTTATTTTCTTTTCTTTTCTTTCTTTCTCCTTCCCCAACCCGACCCACCCTCAAGCCCCAAATTCCTCTCACTCCCCATCACCATGGCTGGCGAAACTACCACCACCTCCTCTCCTTTCCATACCCCTCCCTCTTCCCCTGCAACCTTCCACCACCAACACAATACCCACCCGCCATCCACACTACCGTGGCCGATACCACCCCCATGTCCGCCACCACCTTTTTTCCTCAACCGCCACCGGCAGATGACGATGTTCTCTGCCACCCCAACCTCTTGGACAACGTCCTCCCCCTTCCGTGGCACTAGTCTTACTCGCCGCCCCCCATGACCAACCCAGGCCGACCCTCCCCGACCCATTCCGACTCCTCCTTGACACATTAGTTCACGTCGCCGCGCCACACACAGCCCCTCCCGGGGCCGACTTTGTGGATTTGGAGGACCTCAACACCCCCCTCTCTACTGCCTCTCCTATCCCACACCATGCTCGTCGAAGTGCCCGGAGCGCTACGCAGCAGGCCTAGCTAGCAAGCTGCGCCGCGGCTGCCAAGGCCAAGAGGGACGGGAAGCGGCCTGCCACCGCCTCGCCGCCTCCTGCAAAGAAGCGCAGCGGCGCACACACACCAGCTTCCGGACGCAGCACCCGCAGCCGTGGCGCTACCGAGATGGAGGACGGGCCTGAGACCGCAGCGCTGCCTCCTCCCATCATTCTTTTCCACAGCGATCTGCACCGCCAGTAGCACAATGACCAGGCGGGGAAGGTGGTTCTTAACTCCCGCTTTTTTGACCGCAGTTAAGGTGGTTCTTAACTCCTGCGTTTTTGACCCGCTTTTTTAACCAGGCGGGGAAGGCGGGCCTGAGACCGCAGCGCTGCCTCCTCCTGTCATTCTTTTCTGCAGCGATCTGCACCGCCAGTAGCACAATGACCAGGCGGGGAAGGTGGTTCTTAACTCCCGCTTTTTTGACCCGCAGATACCGGTCACTTATCAGTGGTTGCCACGGTTTGATGAGCTCACCGGGGCCATTGGTTGGACATGGTTTGTTGTGATGAAGGAGCCCACCTATGAGCATCTATGTCGGGAGTTTTATGGGAGTTTGTAGTGGGTTACGGCGAACAGCGCCACTAGGGAACCCGAGCAGATTACTTTTCGGCTTGAGAACAGGACCCACTGTGTGACACTGCCCGAATTCAATGCTATGTTTGGGTTTCCTGATGACGGTCTCACTGAGCCGCCTCCCGGGTATAACGCTGCCACTGTTTGGGCCGAGTTCTCTACTAACTGCCAGCCCTATGATCCTTCCTCCTCCTCCACCACTACACTGTGTGACCTGATGCTGTGTTATGTGCACAATGTCCTTGTTCGGACCATCTTCTGTCGGGCCAGCAGTAAGACTTTGGTCACTCATCCGGAGCTCTTCTTGGTTTGGTGCATTGTGAACCGCCGGGCAGTTAACACCGGTAGTTTTATTTTTGAGCGGTTCCATCACCACTTGGGGAAAACCTATTTGGGGTGCTCGGGATTCATCACTGCCTTGGCCACGCACTTTCAAGTTGACCTCTGCTGCTATCGGCCGTTGGAGGAGGTCATTTCTTGTGGGCCCAGCGAGGCTGCTAAGTTCCTGAAAAGGAAGGAGCCTGCTTCAAGTTCTGGCGCCCAGGCAGCGCCCCCTGCTGAGGAGATACAGGTGTTGCAGCAGCAATTTGATGCCTGCATGGCTGATATGCAGGCACAACATGATGACCAGTTTCGCCTGCTGCACGGTCTCCTCCTCTCCATCCAGGACCAGCTGCCCCCGAATGCCCCATGATCTGTTTTGGTTTTCGCTCTCGAGATTGCATATCATGTTTCTTTTAGCATATTTCTTTTTCTGTTCTTTTATTTGCTGTAGAACCAGTTTGGGGGAGTTCATCCCTTTTGTTATGTTTTGTGTTTCATTGCCTTGCGATGTATTTTTCCTTCCCTAGTGCGGACACTGTGGATTTCAAGTTTGGGGGGGGGGGGGAGAAATTTGCATTTCTTTGTTATGTCTTCGTTTATGCATTCTGTTTTTCATGGCCAATTGACTCTTGTTGTGTATGCTGCTGCTCTTTATATGCATTTTCTCGCTTTATTCGCTGATGCAGTGCCCTGACAGCGCTGCTGTTTACACATTGTTTCGATTCCTGCTTATTTTAATTGTTCTTACACTCGATGCTTGCTCGTTTTTAGTGGAGTAAGGCTTATGCAGGATGAGAAATCAAATCTTGTAATGAAAACATGACTCCTTCGAGGTAACAAGTGCCAAACTTTTCTTTAAAATTCGGGCAATACTAATGTTAACTATTTTAGAACCGACTCTTATTTTTCTTTCAAGGCGATTTATATCATCATGGCATAATCAGGAATATGATATAAGCATTGTTTGATTAGCTTAATTTTACTTTATCCTACCTATATCACTATTTCATTTGAAAATCCTGTTTGAGCCTAGGTTGATGGTCGATTTTCTTTGATATTACCCACAACATCACACCTTAGCTTTTTGAGCCTTGCACGACCATCATGGTGCTTTAAGCACACTGTTCTTTGAATTTTAGCCCGACCCTGTCTGCTTGCTTTCCTAGTTCTAATTTTCAGTGTGAAAGTGTTGAGGCAGCATCGCTGCTAGGTGAGACAGATAGAGTTTGTCAAATTTTGTTGAATGGAGCTTGGTAATTCAACGTCATGGAGATTTATAAGGTACTGTTGTAAGATCAAGGGAGTTTCATTAATAGGGGTACACGAAAAAAAAAAAAAGAAGTGAAAAATCAAAATCAAAAGTGAAAAGAGGTACCCATTATGCTTCCTTGAAAATCTTTTGCTCACATTATCTCCTATAATAAAATTGTGCTCCAGAATTCTGAGTTTTCTTGGTACAAGTACTTAAATTGATGATGAAGTTATCTAAGTTAGAATTTTGGAAGGTAAGCAGCTGTTGTTAGACTATCTATTTTCCTTTCTTTGGTAGCCTAACCTATCCCTATTACAAGACCAAGGAAGACCTGTTGATCCGTGTTTATGCCTTGATGATCATTAGTGGAGATCGAAAATTTGAGTCGGCTTATGAACTAGTAGTTTTTGGCCCTGGTACTTAACTTACTAAGTTTGGCATGAGGAGCTTTGGAGGGTAAATGTTTACTTACTGTTTTATTTTATCACCTTGTAACTGCTAAAATTTGCTGAATACGAGCTAACAATTTCTCTCTCAAGAAAATATTCAGAATATTGAGCAGTGTGCACTATCGAGGCTGTTACAGGTGCTGTTGATGTGTTTAATTTGAGAATGCGTTTGTAATTTCCTGCAGCATCATTTTTCTCTATGTTCTGATTTGTGTTTTTGTTTGAGGACAAGCAAAGGTTTAAGTTTGGGGGAATTTGATGTGCATAAAATTACACATATTTTACAGCTCACACTATCGCCTTTTGGCCTTGCATTCATCCATTATTCATGCATTTAGGTATCAAATCACTTCTTTTACCATCAAAACTACCTTTCCTCATCCTTGGTTGCTTTCAGGTACATTTTGGTGCAATTTGGAGCTGATTTGGCAATTTTTGGTTCAACAGCGGCGCTATTAGTACAAATGGTCCAGACTGCCAACAGTGACGCTGTCGGTATGAAGCTTCGAGTCAGAACTTTATTTTTGACGAATTTCTCCTACATCTTAGGAGCTTGAAGTCGGTACATTTGGAAGTTCCCTCTTTGGAAAGAAGTTTATTTTGCCACTTTTATGAAGATTCCTTATTCTCCAATTTAGGGTTTTTAATTGAAGGCTATATAAATATGAAGAGATAAAAACCCTAAGGACACACGTGATCTACTACGAGAAGTCGGCAACAAGTTTTGAAGGCTGAAGAAAAGTGATTCTCTTTAGATTTTTGCTATTGTAATGTCGACAACCATGTTTTTACTATTCCTTTATTTCTCCATGAACTAAATCTTCTATCTAGGTTCAAGGGATGTAGCTACAGATTCATGTTTGGTTTATAATTCAGTTTCTGGTTTTCTTTGATTCGTTTCTATCTTGATTTGATATAGAGAACTTAACAGGAACTCAGAACGTTCTATATCAGACCTCTACCTTACCTGCTGTCGAAAGAAGTTTTTAGGGTAGTTGAGGATAACAGTGCCTGGCACAGTAACACTGCGCCCTAGGAAAGAGCTTCACTGGTGAAAGCGGGCTGTTCGGAACTAGGGTAGGTTTGTTTCTATACGTGACAATAGTAATAAACACTTTAGGTTAGGTTGCCCTTCAAGATAGGCAAGTTAAAGCACCAGAACACGGATTTGTAGACCGACAGCGGCGCTGTAAAACTAACCAACCTCCATAGTTTTGTCTACCTCAATAGACTTAGAGGAGAAGACATTATCAGTCACCTTGGCACGAACATTACCTGCCTCAATATCCTTGGCTTGGGTAGAGCTCTCCCTAGAAGACAATGATTTGACACCCCCTCTAAGCATTATCTTTTTAATTTTTTTAACCCTTCCATAACATGAACCTCTCCTCGTCCCCGTTTTACCCAATAAAGATCTGAATTGACTCTTCAAGGCTATAAGAGACAGTTCAATCCCTTCGTTAACATCCAACGCTGTATCTTCCCGTGTTGATCTAGGACCTTCTAATACAGTTATATGCCCAGCCCCTTCACATAACCCCCTCTAAACCCTCGTTTCCTGGCCCAAATTCTCCTCAGAAACAGACCCAACTGCACTCTCCTTACTACCATACGACACATCCTTACTCACCCTCAGAGGCCTACCTAATAAATCAAGACCAACATCACATACCTCATTAACACTCGGCCCAACTGCACTAACGATAGGCTCTTTCCCACCAGCACCTTCACACCTTTTATCCTGACTTGAGATGCACACTTGATTATAAACACTTGAATCATCACCCGCCGCTATCCTCCTAGGGAGAAGAGCCAGATTGCACGATTGCCTCATGCAGTTATTCTCATTCCCCTTACTCGCAGTTTTCGAACAATTTCTATCAACTTGACCAATGATAGTGCAGACTTTTGAAGTTTCTGTCCCCAGAACCGCTTTGCCCTTCTTAAGATAACGTATGGTATCGAAAATACCAAAAGGGTCCAGCGAATCTTGGATCTCCTCACCAAGTTTCACGCGCCAATGCTTCTGACCGACATCCTGACTACACGTCCAATCATCACTCATTCCGTCGCAAACCTCCTCCACACCTAACACCCTCCTCTCTTCCACACAAAAGGCTGAGATTCCACTGCTGAAACATCATAAGCGCGCTTACCAATCATCACTTTGAAGGATCAAGCGATAGGATGTTTGTAAGAAGTCCTAATTAACACTTTTGCCACCTCTAAATTATTACTAGACTCGAATTTGTTAAGGGTTTTCAAAAAACTCCCAAATCGAATCGCTAATTGGCTGAAGAAGGCATCGCACCACGCATGGGGTGGTACACCATATATATTCAAATAACACGCACAGTGAGTAGCACCATCACCAACTTCCTATTCCTTCAGAAGCTCAAAAAACACATTGCACCACGTCCCTTTGTGCTTCAAACACGGTTTTAACCATAGCCTCCCTACAATCGAAAACAACAAGAACATACAGACCCCCAATCCTCTTGACCACTACTGAAACACCATAAGCGCGCTTACCAATTATCACTTTGAAGGATCGAGCAATAGGATGTTTGTAAGAAGTCCTAATTAACACTTTTGCCACCTCCAAATTATTACTGGACTCGAATTTGTTAAGGAGTTTAAAAAAACTCCCAAATCGAACCGCTAATTGGCTGAAGAAGGCGTCGCACCACGCATGGGGTGGTACACCGTATATATTCAAACAACACGCACAGTGAGTAGCACCATCACCAACTTCCTATTCCTTCAGAAGCTCAAAAAACACATTGCGCCACGTCCCTTTGTGCTTCAAACACGGTTTTAACCATAGCCTTCCTACAATCGAAAACAACAAGAACATACAGACCTCCAATCCTCTTGACCACTAACTGGGCATTGGATATACGGGAAAATCCAGTGACCACATCTGACACAGAAACTCCCTTCTTCAGTATTCCGAAGGTGCATGCACTTAGCTTGTCCAAGCACTCCTCCGTAGGGTTAAACTCAAAAGAAACATTTGGTTTGTCCCCAAGCCTCAAACTAACCTCCTCATCTACTAAATGATCGCCTGTAACCTGAGCATACGAACACCCCTCCTTAACCCTTGAAACATCCTTTCTCAGCCTATCACTCTTCTCATTTCCCTCTGACCTTCCTGTCTGTGTGTTTCCATTTCTACCAACATAGAAGCTCCAATCGCGCTGTGATATGGTACTTCTAGACCAAGAATTTCTTCATTATCTTCTCGAGATCTAAAGATATCTTTCTTTTGATCAAGCAACCTCACAACCATCAGGGTACTTAATGGATGCGCTTTGTCCATATAAAATCTTTTCAATACCTTTTTGATATAATGTTTCAGATGAACAAAGATCCCATTTTCTAAATGTGTAATTTGAAGACCTAAACAACGTGTTGTCTTTCCAATATCTTTCATCTCAAATTCTTTCTTCAAATAATGCACGATTTTAGAAACTTCTTCAAGAGTTCTAATAATATCTAAATCATCAACATAAGTAGCAATGATGACATATTCACGTATGGACCTTTTAATAAAGACACATGGACATATGGAATCATTTTTGTAGGACTTTTTTACTAAATCATTTTTGTTTCACTCTTGGATCTGGAATATTTATGTTGATGCAACTGCAGTAGCAAATCATACAATTTGGTTAACAAAATTATTGGCAAATTTATACTTTATGTAGAAACAAAACCCACATTTCTTTGTTGATAATAAAGCTGCCATATCTCTAATAATCCAGTTTTTTTAAAAAAAATTAAGCACTTCAAACTAAATTCTACTTTCTTAGAGAAGTATACATAAATGGTGAAGTGGTGAAGTTCTATTAGAGTATTGCAAAACTTAAAATCAGATGGTAAACATTCTCACAAAAGTTTTCCCTAAGGCAAATTTGAGTATCTCTGAGAGAAGTTGGGAATTTGTAGCATCAAACCCAAAGAGGAGTGTTAAATATAATGACTTTGATACTTTAATAGTATTCAAGTTGTTAATTTGTTCTAAGTTGGAAGGTAGGACCATATATATTAGTGAGTTGTTGTGATAACTCGTATAATTGAGGCCTGAAGTGTTTACATGATGAGGAAGGATCCTGGAGGGAGGAGCTGGTGCAATTGGCCAGTAGTTGGCTTCGGTTGGCCAACAATTGCCTCGATTAGTTAATTAGAGTACAATTAGCCTTAGTCACTGATTAGTGTGTGCTACCTACTCGGGAAAACTAATTGAGGACTAAGTGTGAGTTAAGTAGTGGGCGTCTAGGCTGGATTTTATTTGCTGGAAATAAGTAGGAGGTGGCAAGCTGCTTGGGCAAGGTGGCACATTTTGGGCAAAAGGCAACAAGTGGCTGCTTAGTTACCTGCTTGCCTTAGCCCTTATCTAGCCAAGCAAGCAGCTCACCCCTCATTTTGCCCAAAAATGTGGAGGAGACTCAAGAGAGAAGGACTTAGTCGTCCTTAAGGTTTTCCCAAGACTCTTGCACACAAGAGAAAGGGGGGTATGTGAGCTGGGTTGGAATTCTTGCATATCTTGGTGTGAATTGGCCTGTTTAGTGTGCTGTTGGCTTGGGCAGTGCACAAGTATGGTTTTGTTAGAGGTCTGAAGCTATTTTACTAAGTATTTGGTTTGTGAGAGGGTTATTGTTTAAGTGGGGGCGTTGGTATGCAAAAATGGCCCTGCGGAAGGCCAATTGGAGTGCTAGATGCACAAATGGCCCCGCCAATTGGCGCACCAATATATTGGCAATTCTGTGTGCATGCATTTAGATGATGCTTAATTATCTAACAATGATTATGCCTATTATTGACGTGTATTTGTGTGTGGGCAGGTGCTACAACCCATGGAGCACTAAAAGAAGGAGAAGGGCCTAGTGAGGCCTAAATCTGTGTAAGTGGGGTAGCATACATGTGATGATTGATGATGCCTACTTGCTGTTAGATGACCCAATTGCTTATTGATGGCACCTATGGTGCAATTTGATGATTTAATGATGATGCCTTGGCTTATTGATGAGCCCGATGATCGGGCTATGCATTGCATGCATAGCATCCATTGCACTTGCACTTGACGTTGGGTTATTGATGAGGATGACGCACCTTGTCATGCTTCATGGCTGCTCGGTCAATATAAGATGACGGCTGTGGCACTGTGTGTGGCTGTGGTAGCAAGTCACGAATACTTCCCATGACATATCGATTAAGCCTCGTATGTGGGGCTGGGGGCTAAGGAGTAACACGTTGGCAGGGCTACCAGACCATGCAAGTAGGCCTAGTGCACATCCTGATAGTTACCTGTGGGTTGATCATGACGACATGATGATGACTTGCTGTTGGTTGTTGTTTGCCGCTCGTGTGTATCGTTGTTGTTCCTTGTATGACCACTTTCTTACTGGGCCTTGGACTCACCCCTCTTTTTCTTCACTCCCTTTGTTTTAGAGCTAGGAGCGTGTGATTAGGGCTGGTGTGGGAAGACCGGAGTGACGCATTTTGTAGGCGATGTGTACTTAGCCAAACTTTGTTCCACCTAGAGCATGTGTACTTAAAATAATTGGTGTTAACTGACACAATAGTGCCCCCATTTTTATGTACTTGGATCATGGAAATAAAAATTTGTGTGTTTGTGTTCATATTCGTACTTCATATTATGATGCCCGTCTTGATGTTTGCTGCGTGCTAGGCATGATTGCCCGTCAGATTAACTTCTGCCTGCTTAGTGGAGTAGGCCTTTGGGTGCCTGGCCAGTAATGTCCAGACGGGGCGTGGCAGTTGTTAATATGTTAGTGATGTAAGTGGTGGGAAAGTGGCTTAGTGGCTTTGAATTCAATAAAATTGTACTTCACATCAAGCTTTTCTACTCTTAAAAAGAAAAAACAACAATAGCCCCTAATTTAAATCCCTCACAAAATCCTTCACTAAAACTTTGATTTCTAGTAGTGTAAAAAAATATATTAATATGTTAGTGATTTAAGTAGTGAGAAAGTGGCTTGGCGGTTTTAAATTCAGTAAAATTGTACTTCACATTAAGCTTTTCTTCTCTTAAAAAAATCAATAATAGCCGCCTAATAAACATGCTCTAATATGATTTATGCACCATGTCATACATTTTGATATAGTTCACACACTAGTTGAATGACTTGAAGTCAAGATGTTCATGTTGGGTAACTCTTATTGCATTCTTAATAGGTTAAGAATTCAAATTTCACTGACAGTCTCTCCTAATGGATAATATATATATATACGTCACTATGCAACGCTGGCCGAGTCCGATGATTTGTCCTCACCCTTGACTGGATAATCACCCCTCAACCTAAATTCTGTTTGCAAAAAAAAAAAAAAAAACCTGAGGCCGACTCTCGTTTTTCTTAAAAAAAGGTTACCAGATGTTACGCACCTCATCAACGAGAAAAATTCCGAGCCCCCTTCAGTTATGTCGTATTACATATCATCATAAGCCAAATTCTGATGCCAACAGTGTTTCCCTGGTTCGAAACTGAGAGCTGTTGATGCATGAAGGTCAGTAAACAATGAAAACCGAAGCTCAAAATACGCCTAAGGTTATGTTCAATGCAGCCAATAGATTTTTCCAGTTTGAGTTTAATGATTTTAACATCATGCTTTTAATTAAGTTTCCGTTTTTACGGAAAATTTACTATGAGGATTCGTGTTTCTGGTTTTCATTACCGAACTAAATGACAATTTGTTGGTTAATGTCCCTAGATTCTGTATGTACTCGTGTAACTCAATTTGATGGGGAATGATACATTTGTTTCTCTTTTTTCTCTTTTCTTACGTGAATATATTAAACCCATATCAGTAAAGTTCAGTCGTTGATGCTTGATTAAAGCCATGCCACTGAATAATTATGCTTGAATTGATGCCGTCATAATTGGACTGTTGCTTTCATATTATCAGGGGTAAAAATATGCTGCCACATATCATAGTGTATTATATTCCTTAGTCTAAACCATTTGTTTAGCCTCAATCAATTAATTAATGGCATAAGAGGTATCTAAAATGTAACATCTAATCATTTGCTTTGAATGTTGTTTACGAGGTGCCTTCGATCAAGTTGATCTTACCACATTTTGCAAATTTGAACTGCACAATCAAATTGTCAATTATGTGTCAGGGAAGAAAAGGAAAAAATTTTAGATTGATTTTTGAGCAAGTGGTTTTAAATCTAAACTACCAAGTCTTATTCTATCAGGACTGAAATTTCTCGTTTCCAGGCAATCACTTGGCCCGAAGGAGAAGGCAGAAAAGCAGGGTACAAGCTTTTGCCATTTTATCATCTCCTGTTCCTGATGTAAAAATTCATGAGTAGAATTTCCCATCAACTCTTTCAATTAATTGTAGCCATAATGGAACAACAAACCCTCTCAGTTCCAGCTGAAACCATTCAAGTCAAGTTGTTTGCAACTCGAGGCAGCTTCGACTTCATCGTGGGAATTTAAGTCCAGTTTTGCAGAGAAATAAGGCAGCCTAAAACCACCAGGCAATAGCTTCTCGTGTTCTACTTGTTTAACCGACTCTACAGATCTCTTGTTGTTACTTTGGTCGTGGACGACAACATTGTCTTCCGACAAGCTACTGCTCATATGCAGCAGCCTTTCTCCTTGTCGGTGTCCTACGCTCATGGACAAGTCCCCGCCGCACGCCGAGAGGAACATTTTATCCTTCAGGTCATTGTCGCCCGGCCACTTGAGCTCAGTCTGGCGTAGCATGTGCTCTTCTGTGATATCTTTTGCCTGCAAGAAAGTGTTGTTGTTGCTGCTGCTGTAAGGGCGTAGCCCTATCGTCCCGGTGTTGTGATTGTTGTTGTGTATTTCCTGCTCTTTCTGTGGTCCTTCACAGGAGGTTAAGCAGCTGTCCATGGAACAATCATTGGGCTGTGTCGCTTGTGCCGGATGGGGACAGAGGCCCTGCAGGTCTTTCAGGTCCGAGAATGCCGAGTTCAGGCACTGTGTGGATACTTTCGACACCAGTTCAGATAGTTGAACTTTGGCTGCTTCAAGTCCTACACTACCTAAATTTTGCCTTCCAAGGGTTTCCTGGGCTTTCTCCAGCACTGCTTGCAGGTACTTTCCTTGTGCCTCAATACGTAGTTGTAAATGTCGCTGTACCTGGTTAATTATTAGTCCACAACAAATTCCTGAGAATACTGTGGCTATAATCCCAGCTACAATACATTATCAGAAATTCGTTTGGTATTCTGTGATCTGTACCTCAAGCTGCTCATGTAGCCTTCTCTGCACTTCAATTTGCATCTGTAGTGCTTCATTGAAATGCAAGCTTCTGGATTTAAGAAGTTGAGTTTAGTGTTAACATAATTTAATTACGGAGATGCTTTGCAGTAAGAAAGGGAGAATAACCAAGCACATGATGGCACCCACGTACTTGTTCGGTTGTGACCCAATGCCTAAGTTGTTAATGTGAGGAGTTCCGCTGGCTTCAACCAATCTATCTCCTGCAGCAGCAACAGTACCTGCATACCAAGTGCCAGTATTAATATATATCTATTTCCTTGTAGTAAAACATAGAAAAGTATAAATTCTGATTGCTGGTTGATGGTTGAAAGCCAATAATAGTAAAGAGCTTTATGGCAATGTCCTCTTACCAACTTTGTTGCTCCCACTATTAGCTTGTCCGTGAAGATTCTTGCTGAGTCTATATTTCTGCAAATTAATGTAAAGCTTGAGTTATAGTTCGGTACATGTTTAATTGATACATCATAGAATTACTTAATAAAATTAGATGAGTGACAATCAAGGCTTGAAGTTATATATTATTGTAAAGTGATGACTATCAGAAAGGATTAAAGTCCCACATGAGCTGGTTGACAATATATTAGCAATGACAGGAAGAAAATATGTTAAATTTACCTGAAGATGGCTCTTTAAGTGGTACAGGGTAAGTCCTGGAATCCCCATAAGTTTCATAACTGTTTTGGGTGTAGCCTCTGCATGCGAGAAAAGAGCCAAGGTTATACATAACGAACTTATAACAGAATCATTTTTTTGCATTACACTTTGGACCTGTTGCTATATATACTCACTATCTGCTCCTCCAAGCTGGTTGACTGCTTCCACAAACCGCTCGTGAAGATCGGGCGTCCACTTAAGCCGGGGCTTGGCATCAGTTGAGAGCACAAGACCAGAATCTCCAGGGCCATTGGCACCTTGCAGGAACAGGTGCCTCTCAGGAGGAATTGACATTCTTGAAGAAGAATGGATGGGCTTGCCTTGATGCTGGTGATGATGGTACATTTCTATATTATTAATCCCCGGCACGGCCTAGCTAAGATGTTGAACTTTGATTGTGTAGTAATATTCTTCAGGTACAACCCACGTCTAGATACTTGACAGTAGAAGAGAATGGCAATTAATTCTCGCCTATCCCGCACGCTTTTCTTCTACTCTGGCCTCTCACAAACCAAATGAGCAGCACAAGCATAGTTTTATAGAGAGGAAACGAAAGGAGGGAGGTAGTGAGGAGGCATAGAATCTTGGACGGAAACCAACAACAGAATGCCTGGTCCAATCCAATATTCACAGTGACTTGAAAAGAGATATTGTCCTTCCTACTTTGTTAACTGTGGGGCCTGCCTTCACTCTTCTATAGCTTCACTTTCTGTACACTAGTACTAAAGCCCACACAGTAGTGCTGCATACTTGAATAATTCCCCTGCACATTAACTCTACAAAACACGTTCACGTCTTGCATTAGATACCAGAATTGATCCACCAGCAGAGTGTTTTTCTTCTTTTTTTTTTTTTTTTCTCTCACTATATATCTATAGGATGTGTGTGTGTGTGCTTTCGTATTCGTCTGCCTGTCAAAAGGCGAGAATCTTATTCCCGGATATAGATAGCTATGGGAGGAATTTTTCTCATGACTTGGATTAGGAGAATCTATATCTCTGCTTGTCTTGAGACCTTCTTTGCTCTCTCATTCTCAAGGAAGATTCTCACCTCTCTTCTATCTTTGTCCCTCGCCTTCTTCTTGGAGTCGTATCGTTTGATTGTCAATATTGTGCTGCAATATCATGAAACTAGCTAATCATATTAATTATAAGCTATCCATACCCAAGAGAGTAGCTAGGTAGATGGAGACACAAATCATTGTTTTATATATATTGGTGTTACATTTGGAGAGTGTGGAGGAAGATTCTCTTGACCGGAGCACCCTGGAAAATTTTTTTGGAATTAGATACAAATTAAGCAGCTGAGAAAGAATTAAAGAAAAAGAATTTGGGTGGGAAAGATGCCTGTCTTTGGACATAGTTTGAAGGCAAGGAATGGAATAAAGGAATACATTCTGTTTTGTCTCCTTCAGTAAGTTTGGTACTTATTCAGCCCACACAGTATAAAATGGAAGAGGGACCCAATTCTTTTCCATTCTTCAATTGGCATAAAACATTTGGCCCCGCACCGACGAATCCTAAGCATCGAGGACCCAATCAGATGAAAAGAGAAGAAAGCAAAAAAAAAAAAAAAAAAAAGGAGGAAGGATTGTACTTGCTCCCATACTTGCATTTGGTGAAAGACATGACAACTCTTAGCTCTGTAAAGGACCACTACTCGCCCCTTGACTCCTTGCCTTCATTGCCCAGATTCTCATGTATGAATTTGTAATAATAATACACACATATATATACTCTCTCCAGCTATGTGCTTAATTTTTTCTTATTTCAATATGATTTCAGTGAATTACTTTCATCATCATACATAAATCAATATTTTTACATATGGGTTTAGTTAGCTAAAAGATGCTGATGCATGATGACTTCAACATTTTGCATGCACGATATATATACGGAATATATGCATGCATCACATGCACACAACAATATCCTCCTTCACAACTGAACAAGAAAATATGATCACTTATACTATCATGACAACATATATACCTAGATACGTTGAAATACATTGAACTGAGAAACGTGCTTCCTATCTTCTTCGAAATTAACATGCATGGTGGTCTTTTCCATGCATCATCACCACCTGCATTGTCAGCTGCTGTGTTGGAGACGTAAAAAAAATGTGATTTGGATATTAAAAGTAATCTAGTTAATAATTGCTTTGTGGATTTGTGTTGCTGAAATATCTGTGCATGTGTCGATTGAATGTTCTTTATGCTTATGCTGTTCTATTACATTGCAGTGAAGGATCTGTTCTTGAGGTGATCATCAGGAATTATACTATACCATTTTTAATACAAAAGAATAATATCTACATGATCAACAGCTAATGCAGAACAAATTCTTAGATTAAGTTATGGAGGAGAACAAAATGCCAACTTCCATTAAACCCACCCAGTGCAGAAATACAAAGTCCAAGTAGAGGACGAATGAGAACTTATCTAATCTGCAGATAAACAAAAATTATTGCAACGGTTGATGGAAATTTACAGGAACTATTGTTTAAGCACAGTGCAAATAAAATCTATTCTTTGTAAAAAAAAAAATCTTCATATATTTTATTTGGAATTGCCCTTTTCAGGAAGATCGCTTGATTCTGATTTTTGAGAATATTTTATGCAGTTTGGGAGAATCTATGGAAAAACTTTTAGTTAAAGTACTAAAGTGGAATTCCTAAATAGTTTGCTGGCATGTGGATGGGAATAAAATGTACTGGAGGAATGGTAGGGTATCTTGCAAGTTATAAAATCAACTTGTTGCCATGGTAGTAATAATCAGAATGTGTCCAGTTTCAGGTCTTGTTTGCTAGGATTACGATGTTCTTATGTATAATTAGCTAGACAATGTGAAATTTGGTTCGAGTGTATATGAGGTAGCTTAACCATTCATTCACAATCTTGATCATTTAACTATAATTATTGTCCTCAATCACCCCTTGTAGTATATATAGTGGCATCTCCTTCAGGTTCATCTAATGGGTTATGGATTCGATCCTAATGTAGCATTGACGGTGGTTAGGGGTTGGGGATGCGAAATTTCTAGGATTTTGATGTACGAAAAAAAATTACCCATTTAGTCGGAAACAGAAAGCTGCTATACCTTACACCTTCCTTGACACTGAAATGTTTACAGATCCCAAAGACTAAACCTTGTCCAACTGTATTCCTAGTGGGAACGGAAGCAATCAATCATAACAAAACACATATAATTAAGATAGCTGGAATAAGCTGGTAATTGATTCATCCAAAGCTTAGATCATAGAACTATATACAAATCATGTTACTCTGGCCAACCATACTTGGTTTCTGCAATATGTATAATCAAAGATGAAGTGAAGTTTGTTCAAGGGGTTATAAAGTGCTAATAGTATTTGTTCCCTGCCTTTAAAATAGAATAAACATATATGTTGTATTAACTTTCATTTCATGTGCGTGCGAGGTGTGGTCGTTTTGGCACCTCCCACGTGGGGTTAGTGGTTTGTGGGGTTAGTGGTGGTGGGTTTGAATCCCGATATTGTTGATTAGTTTAACATTTAGATTAGAATTCCCAATGTAACCACAACTTTCATTTCATGTCTGATCATGGACGCCCTTGATCTTTCTACAATAGTACAAATGTTTGAAGGACTTAACTTTCCATTGACATTGCCAAATTGCCCTTATTTACTACTGCTTCTACATGGCAAAGGGTGTGTCTCCCTCTCTCTTTGGTGCAATACCTAACTTTTACTTTCCGTTATCTAACTGCTATCACATTCTTCTCCCTATATATGATATTCTCCACTTACCAAGGGTGGTGCTTTCCTTGTACTTCCATTTCCTCTTTTGGATTCCATATTAATATAATTTTACTTTTAAGGACAAGAAGAAGCTCTGACAAGAACATATCACATATTAGAATTTGAATTCAAGGACTAGTCAATCATTAAGCGAGACTGCGTGGGAGATTTTCACTGGTTGCATTTTGTTGACCACATGTGCCATTTCATTGGGTGAACTAGAAAGTGAGAAATGACCACGGAATGTATTCCTTGGGGGAAAAAGTTGGGAGGGCAAAGAAAAGTTGAGTTAAGATTCCAAGGAATGGGAATGTTAGAATCTTAACTCAAACTAAAGCCAATGAGTCATATTCTCAAGTCAAGAATTTAGTTATTCTTCTCCACCCAAAGCCACAAAAAATGGGTTCCCCAGTTTCCACCCATCTTTTCCCCCCTTTAGCTAAGTTTGTTAGATGCTTCTTGACATTCATGATTAGTGTTTGTGCCCTTTTAAGTTGGGAATATTGCCTTGTTTAGAGATTGCTTAGGTTTTCTTGACATATAACTTGCATAAGTATGCTATCTTGCAACTATTCTTTTAGCAGTGATACCCTAGCCTGACAGGAATGCCAAAGTCTCATGGCCCAAGTTCTAGTTTGCTGTCTATCCCAATTCCGAAGTGGCTGATCAACCTATAGCTACTTCTATACTTTTTAACCCACATGTCTTAAAATATCTTCCTTGATTTTAGTGCTTGGGATAAGATAATCCTGTTAACTCTGAAGGATGTGATAATCACCATGATATTTGTGCTGTCATGATTAATAGAAATGTATATTGATTGATAGAAACTCCTAATAATTTATAAATATTCATGATTAGCCAGGGCTTCATGATAAAAAAAAAAGTAAGGAAAAATTTATTTGCAAAGGAATTTGATTCCAATCAAAGGCATGTGATGATGGATTCTAATTTGGTGTGAGAGTGTCTGCTGCAGTAGCCGCCTCCCTTCACCCCTTCCACTAGTTTGTGAATAATCAAAAACCAACAGGAAAAAAGGAATAATATACATAACTTGACATGATAGTTAAGGATTAATATGATAAGTGAAGATGAATATGCTACCTTCGCATCAATCAAAGAATAGCTTTACAAGTAAATGTGACAGTGTTTTTGGAATTTGTCGGCACATAAATTGTTCAAATCATTCTCTCAGTTCTCACCTAATGGAGAGCCAAGTCAAATGGTAAATCGAAAGCATCCATGACGTGTTGATTTATAAGCTGCAACTTTGAAAACCTGCAATGAATTGCAAATTTCGGTTCCTTATCTTGACTCCGCGCGCGGTATCACTTTTCCATATTATTTTGTGCTTAGTGTTTTCTATTTTTGTTTGTTGGGGTCCAGCTATTTTAAAGATCAATTACTTTGGACTCTCTTATTTTGAAACTAATTAAACCTCATCAATTATCTATCAAAAGCGTGGAAGCAGGGATGATATGTTTTGGGAAGAAAATCCACATAAAGTTTTTGAACGCAACCACACGTGATTACCACAAATCCACATAAAGTTTTTTTTTTTTTCCCATCCGGAGTTTTGCCCTCGGTAAACCAGATTCGACCCGGGTTGCGCATCTGGTACGGTGGGTGAGTCTCTTAATAAGGATTTTCAGTGTATACTAAGACTCGAATCTGAAACCTCACCTAAACGGAACCAATTCACTTACCACGTGGACCAACCAACATTGGTAAATCCAAAAAAAATTTGACCATTCATTCCTGCATAGAATCCTCATTTATCAAGTGGGTACCTGCCGTACATTGCAAGGAACATAATTTAATTGGTAAGATCAAATGGAAATGAAGGATTTAATGGAGTGGGCTGCAATGCATAAACAATTAATGGCTACTTGGCCAGTGTTAATCCCAAGTCCGTATATACACCCTTATATATGCAGATGGAAAAGCATAAGCCATAAACATGGGAATATAATAGCGTAAGAAGCATTGGGAAGTAGCAATTATACCCGGTATCTAAGGTAGTAGTAAGGTTTAATTAACAGAATATAATTTAACCATAGCTATATGAATGGTTCGAGCTGTGTCACTCTACTTTTCTTATTGTGGCGGTGGAGATTACAAAAGCTTAGTTAACACACATGACAATATCTTTATCTTGTACCCTTCCATAAAAGTATATATAATAATCATATCTCTACCTTCATCAACAGTTCTCCTTTTCTTTTCTTCTCTTTAATTTTTCATAATAATTCTTTCAAGCTTCAGCAACAATTTTCTACCCATTTTTTTGTTTTTGTTCTTCGTTTTTATTATTTTTAAACCATGAATGCAGCAATAGCTATACGTTGTATTGAAGATTTTTGATGTCATTGTTTGTTTACATCAACCTTCGATATGCCTAATTGCCTCATTTTCAAATCAGTTGCTTCAATTGAAAAAAAAAAAAGAGAGAGAAGGTTACGATGTTGAATCAGGAGTCGAATACAGTTAGCTTTTATTGACTAAAATACATAACATCAATGCTGCTTGCCTAAAATGGAAAGAAGTCAGTATCTCTGGGAGCTGCTAGATTGGCATTAGCTAGGATTTTGGCTAGAGATGGAGCTAAAGAAGTTGTTTATGATCTTTCTTTCTTTTTTTTTGGTTTCCTTATCCAGCATAGCATTTCCCATAGACAAAGCATCATTTGAACCTTGGACCTTACTTAACGGATATTGAACTCCTCACCACTCAGACTAATTAAGTAGCCTAAAAATGATCCTTTGAATTAGAGATATTTCACCTCTGTTAAAAAAAAAAAAAAAACACGAAGACTAGGCACCATAGGATGGCTCACAAAATTAATAAAATAGCCCATATTGTTCAGGTTGGACGAATGATATCAGGAATGATGTCATGCTACGTACACCTCTCCTATAAACACAAACTTAAAACAGAAATTGGATTTACATACCATGAGTTCAAATGTATAAATAATATATAGACACAGTGACTAAAGCATTACGCATAATTCAGACCAACTTGCAGAGAAAAAAAAAAAAAACTGCACACTATACATATCCATGGTGGTGGTCTTATATATGTCTCCTGCAATTTGTAGCGGCTAATGAAATTTTTTCCGTCTGCTTCAGAGAGAATAAGAATTTGGAGACCGTACAGTAGAATCATCACTGCTCTCTTTTCCATGCATATGAGGGCGCGTGTTCTGTGCTTTCTGGATATGGAAAAAGAGAGAAAAAAAAAAGGCAGAGATTCCACAACACACAATGCTCTTTCCATTAAGGAGCATATACTTTCAATCAAATAGAACATATGTATAAACAACTGTGTACACTAACTTCCACTAGTTATTAACCATTCACCCCTTCAATAATGGAGACTAGACTAGATAACATGAAGAATTCATATCTTGCATAAAATAACTTGAAGATCCCAATATTACTTCTTTTTGAGGTGGCTTCACTTTGGTATACCTAGGACAATGCAGGGCTTCCTTTAGAAAAGTCACCATCCGTTTCATGTTAACCTTCCAAATATATATAGATCCTCCATGCAGGTACTTACACAAATGGTACTTTATTTTATACACACCCTCTTCTCTTTTCCCATTTATATTTTCTTAATGGGTCGAGTGCATAACTGGCAGTCTACTTCATGCATATATTCCAAAACAATTCTTCAATTGTTGGCCTGCCAAGTTGTTAACAATATAATGCTTGGGCCATGGCGTACTAAGCTTTCCTGGTCCAGCTGCATCTTCCTTCCAACCCATTCCTTTCTGCTCAAAAGGCATGTGCATATATAATTAAAATCTTCTAATTATTCCATTTCTGTAACTGAAGAAAAAAATGAAAGTGGAACCAAAGTCATCGGTTTGCTTGCCTCCTTACAAGATGATAAAAGATATGCTAGCCTGCAATAAACATTTGGTTCTGTCAAAAGGCGTCGCTCGCCTGCAATTTTTAATAAGGCTACATATCTTTGCAAATAGAATAACATTTTAAAACTAATGTGCTGATACTCTTGGCTTGCAATATCAATGCCACTAATTTGTTCATAAGTTAAGATGACCATATTTTTTTGGGTGGAATATGTTGGAATACAAGTGTGAGTGGTGTATCCCACATCGGAAAGAAAGAGGTTAAATGAGTAACATATAAGTGAAGTGGACTCATGTACCCAATACCTTGAGGTTTTGGGTTACGGAGTGGTGTCCTGGTCACGCGTATGGAACTCACTTGGGCCTTGCATATTGTCTCCCCGGTTTTCGGGCGACTTCCAATTCTCAAAGAATATCAATGCCACTAACTTGTCCGTTCTGAAAGAAAAATAGTGACTCCATGCAATTAATTTGGCAATTAATTTGGGTAAGTGTGGGGTCGGTACTATTTTGATTGTCCCTTTTAGGGGTCTATATAATTTTTTTTTCCTATGTCTATACTCTTATATATCGTGCCTTTTTTTTAGTATTTTGGTCAGCCTAGTAGCTGACGTGGACTGCCTAACTCAGCAGTGCATTACAGACGCTATTTTTTAATGCGTGGTGGTGGACCCAATTTTTTTTCAAATAACTAATTTTTCTCAAATTGTTTTCTATGCAATTTCCATTTAACAAATTAACAAAACAAATTTCCAATCAAAAAAATTGAAAAAACAAGAAAACTCAACACAACAAAATTCTGAAACTAAACCACCAACACTGTCCATGCCGACCACCACAAATAAAATCCAACAACAACCCAACCTGCCATTTTTTCTTTTCGAATTTGTTAACACTGTCCACTGTCCATGCCTTTTCTTTCTTTTTTTTTTTTCTTTTTTTCAACCAGCACCAAACCATAACACCTTCTGAGGCTGACCACCTTCGAAAACCAACTCGATGTTACCTGCAAACATAAAACCCATATACATTCAAATCTGGTGGTAAGGAGCCCCAAAACCCAATAACCACCGTAAGAAATGGAACCCAACACCTCTCCACCTTCACGCACCCCCTCATTCGCTTCCTCTCCTCCAAAGAACAACTTCGTTATGGGCCAGGTCAAGATCCTCAAACGCGGGGAGCGAATCGCGAAGGCGGTGCCTCCGGTCAAAGAGACAAAGCAAAAGCCTACCGTAACTGACCGGCTTGGACCGAATCCCGAGATGATGACGGCTTAGATGGTGGCGGGTTCTATGCCGGATCGGGTTTTGCGACTTCTCCTCCCCCAAATTCTCTGTTGTTGGCGGCGTTTTTCATGAAGAATGCTGTTGTAGAGTCAAAGAACGATGTCACTACTAGCCTCCACAACGGCAGGGCCAGCGGTGCCCAGCCATCTTCGCCGCCTTTCTCCCCCAAACCGCCTCATGAGGATGGTTCTAGCAATGTGTCTTTAGTGTTTTTTTTTAAAAAAAAGGAGAAGAAAAAAAGGTGTCATGGGTTTTGGAGTTATTTTTTTTTATGGGATGGGTTCATTAATTTGTGTTTCAATTACCCCAATTTTACTGTTGTTTTTTTGCCAAAAAAATTCATTTTTTAAAATATTTAAATCTATTCGTAATAAAATTTTTTAAAAAACTAAAAAGAAAAATAATTTTTAAAGGAAATTTGTTTACTTTTTTTATGAGTTTAGGAAATTAAAACTCGCTTCAAAAATAATCTACAATTTGATTTTTTTTTTGGAAAATCTGGTATTGGGACCTACTATATACAATGTACAACATGTGCGCCTCTCAAACGCTGCCATGTGTAGAAAAAGTGTACGAGTGTCATGCACCAAAGTCGGTCAGTGCACGTTAGTTGTTGGGCTAACCGAGCTCCGTAAAAGAGACGATATACAAGAGTATAGGCATATAAAAGGGACAAAAATTTGTATAGACCCTCAAAAAGTACAATTGAAATAGTACGGACCCCAATATATGCATTTACCCCTATTAGTTTGAAATAATGGAAGAATGACATGAGAAGTGAGTTCTTTGTTTGCTGTGTATGTGTATCTCAACCGCAGTAGCTCGAGCTATAGCTAATTTTATACTTTTTAACCCTTATGTCTTAAAATATCTTCCTTGATTTAATTGCTTTGAGATAAGATAATCCTGCTAGATGGATGTGACAATCACTAAAAAAAGCCCCCTACTCGAGTAGTATATAGAGGACTTATATAAAGAGGTTTTCATAGTGCATTCTAGTTTGTACTTTTTCATGAGATGAAGTAATTTTTGCGAGTGAAAAAAGTCTTCCAGTTCCAGGCTTGTCATAAACCCATCCATTCATATTTAAGTTCGTCGTTCTTATCTGGTTGTGAAAAAGAAAAAAAGTTCATTTTATGATGGAGTTTGAGTGGTTCTTTGGCCCTCTTTTCTTTCTTAAGATCCAGCAAGAATTCCCGTATACCTGGCATACGTATTATCTCCTATAGAGGCCATATGAGTAGTCTCATCTCAGTATCCACCCAGAACAGAAGCAAGAAAAAAAAAGAAGACTTCTTTTGTGTTTTTTTTTTAAGAATGGAAGAGATCATTTCATTGAAATCATGAAATCAAATGAACGTCATCACTTACCAGACTTTGGAGATCAGCCGGTAAGTTGGTTGTCCAAACCTGACTAGAGCTAATAGCTCTCTTATTTATGGCATCAACCACTTTATTACATAATCTGGGAATGTAACGTGGAATAAGGTCCAAAAAAAAAATGACAAATGCAAAATATCCATAATAACACGACCAAATTGGGTCTATACGAGCTTGGATGGCTTGGACAATGACCAGGCTACCGGATTCCAGGATCACTTTTCCTGCTTGGTAAGACTGAGCAAGTTCCAAACTGAGCCGAACACTGAGAGCCTCATCATCACGAATACTATAGTTCGACTGAATTAGGCAAGATCGGGCAGCGATGAGTCCACCATAATCATCATGAAGAACCACTCCCAAATCAGAACCAGATTATGGAATGAGTGACATATCTGTATTAATCTTCAAGTAAGCTGGAGGTGGTGGTTGACGATGAGTTGTCTAGGAAACACGACCTGAGGGTGCAGGAACAAGATTAACTTGCTTGAAGTGAGCCAATGAGTTTAGGGCCTGCTGGACAGTGAGATTAATTTGAATTGCGATCTTAAAATACATGTTAGTTCCTATTCTTCCACATGCTCCACATAATCATTAAGGCACGTTCCAGTGCAGCATAACCATGCTTCGTGGCTATTTGATAAAGCCAATCACCACACAGAGTTGTACTTGGGTCTGGCATTGGAATGGAGAATGGACAGCTTAACCAGACCTGATTTGCCCATAAACAATCCCTAAATAGGTGTAATGTAGACTCTGAGGCACCTTGGCAATGAGGACAAAAATAAGGAAGGGACACATGTCGAGCAACAAGATTGCATCTTATTGGGAGGATATTGGTGCAAAGCTTCCAAGCAAATGATCTAATCTGGGTGGAATTTTCTATTTCCTTAAATTGCACCACTAGGACCCCCCAAAGACCATACGTACCAGACTCCCATTCCGCTATTTTTGGGTAGAATGAGTTGATAGCTACCTGGTAACTAGATTTAAACATATAATCACCCGAAATACTGTAATGTCAAAACTGCCAATCCGGCTGGTCGCCTATAGCAAGTGGAATACTTTTAATTATTGCAGCCTCTTTCCTACTGAAAATGCTATCAATCAACGGTCTATTCCAATCACCTGTGTTCAAGTCAAAAAGCAGGCATGGCTTGCCTCGTGGTTGCTGCCCCATGTGGAGCGAGCTCGAAACTCCAGATTTAGGCCCAGGTGTGGAGTTGTAAGGCGTGACTCTTGAAAACATAGGAGATTGGCAAAGACGTTCTCCTTTGAACGCGGGCTTGGTGTTGTGGAGCGGGCTCGTGAGGATGTCTTATAACATGCTTCTGTTGTAAGAGGAGTAGGCCTAAGTCCGATGTGGAAGAAACTCACACTTGAGGGGGAGATTGTTGGGTGTTCAAGTATGAGTAATTTTTCCCCATCTGATAAAAAGGGACTAAGGGAGTGAAATATAAGTGGGAATGAGATAAGCAAGTCTTTTGCCATGAGAGACTTAGGACCAACAAAGCATATTCTTGGGATAAGGATTATTTGTGATAGAGCAGCAAGGAACTTATGGCTATCGCAATAAAGCTACATTGAAAAGGTGGTCCAAAGATTCAAAATGGATAAAGCAAAACTGGTAGGTACACTCCTTGCTGTGCATCTTAAGTTGAGTAAGAAGTAGTGTCCTTCTAATGAGCAAGAGAAGGATGATATGTCACGGATTCCTTATGCATCAGCAGTTGGTAGTTTGATGTATGCAATGGTTTGCACAAGACATGATATTGCTCATGCAGTTGGTACCGTTAGTAGATTTCTTTCTAATCCAAGGAGAGAGCATTAGAATGCTGTGAAGTGAATTATGCGGTATCTTTGTGGTACTTCTAATCTTAGTCTTTGTTTTGGAATAGGAAGCCTACTTTAATGGGTTACATTGATTCTGATATGCCTGGAGATTTAGATACTAAAAAATCTACTTCAGGTTATTTGATTACCTTTGCAAAGGGAGCAGTTACTTGGTAATCTAGATTCCTGAAGTGTATTGCTTTGTCTACTACTGAAGAAGAATTTACAGCATCTATTGAAGCAAGTAAAGAGATGATATAGATGAAGAGGTTTGTGCAAGAGCTTGGTTTTCCACAACAGAGGTGTGTGTTGCACTGTGACAGCCAGAGTGCCATTCATCTTAGCAAGAACTCTACGTTTCATGGAAGGTCTAAACATTTGGATTAGAGATGTTTTGGATTCTAAGCTACTTTACAAAAGCTCTTCCGAAGAAGAAGTTTGAAGATTGTTGTTCAGTCACTGGGATGGCGATTTCCTCCACCTAGTCGGGAAGGGGGAGAATTGTTGGGTTTTTTGGGTTTCCCTCCTATGTGGAAAATAGCCCAAATATGGATTGGTCCATCTTTTGAACCCATTCTACTTAGTATATGTGATATACTAAGTCTGAAAATAGGTTTAAATTTTCAGAATATACAACAGAAAAAATATTTTTCGTCATTAGAGAAAGTTCAGGTTTTTGCGGCAACTTTGTCTACTTTGCCCAGTTTTGGTCAAACCCATATTCCCGTTTCGTTAACCGTTGGATCAGGCTGAAATTTTTTCAAGAGGTTTCCAACACGTTTATCTACAATCTGAATAGTGAAGATCGAATTCGGAATTGTGGAGTTGTTACTTTGGGAGGTCGACTTTTGTTGCAGCTTTTGGTGAAATTCTCTATAGCTCTTCTTGTTCTTTATTGTAGCGCTGCTATCTATACTCTCTTATTTGGTGGTACTGTTGGTACCTTTTGGAGAGTCTTTGTAACACACTTTCGTTATAGTGGAGTTATTTTGATGAACCTTGGGTCCCGTGGTTTTTACTCTTCAATTTGAAGGGGTTTTCCACGTAAAAATTTCGTGTCTCTTGTGGTTGTTGATTTTTCTGCTCGCTGATTTTGTTTTGTTGTTTGCTTGCTTCTAAGATATTCAGTTGATATCTATTTTTACTGCGTATACTGTTATCCAGCTTTACTTCCCAACAATTATTAAGTTTATTGTCATTAAGTTAAGTCGCTCAAACAATTCATCAACTCTTTTATCAGTAAACTGCATACTTACACAATTTAGACTTAAATTTTTTTAGAAGTGAATTACATATTCTTTTTTTTAGAGGAAAGATTCCATTCATTCAACTCATGCAAAATCTGCAACATCTTCACTGACCAGTTGTGTGACTGGAGCAAGGGGAAACCAGTCCAATCCACACACGGGTGAACTAGAGAAACCAGTCTACTAGTGGCATCAGCCACTTCATTACATAATCTAGGAATGTATGTAAAAAGTAAATTTTCAAAGAAATATGAAAAAGACAAAATGTCATCAACAAGGCGACCAAACTGAGAGGGGAATCTACTGCGATTTTTGAGGGCTTGCATGACTTCCAGGTTATCAGATTTTGAGAACACCCAAATTTGACCCACGAACATTTTACTAAAACTAGATTCCCAACATGCTTGACTTGAGGTTAGTGAGATGATCTGATTTTGAGTTAAGGTATAATAAGAATTTAATTTAGTAGAATTAATGTATTTTGGTAATCTAAACTTTTGTGCATCTAAACCTTAGGATTAATAAGAAGATTTAATCTTAGGATAAAACATATAATAAGGTTTATTTACACTAAAATGTGTTTGGGCCTTTCATCTATCTTCAATCCAATTTTAATGAGATGATTTATCTTTGGATTGGGGATGGGTTTGAGAGCCCAAGTTAATGGATTCTCCAGAGTTTGGTTAGCCCATAAACACTTTACTTGCAGACTAATTTTGGTTATGATTTTCGTGAACAATCAGAATCAAATCATCCTTAATATGGTAAATGTGTTTTTGGTATGATTTGGGGACTTAATGTGTAATTAATCAATTAGGAGATGATTGGGGAGAGTACTAATCAAGAAAAGAGCTGATTCTGGGTAGATTAAGGGTTAATTATGCGATAGAATCAAATCAGGGAGGAATTAAGGGAAACCGGGAGCAAAAAAAGGAAAGAACGGGGAAAACGCGGGGTGCCGGGCGGACATAGCGGGATGACCGCCGTCCTTGGCGGTCTTGTCACCCATGACCACTGGCCATGGCGGACATCCAGCTCATGACTGCCGGCCCTGGCGGTCCTGGTGCCCAGATTGCCCGATTTTCGCCCCCGATTTGATTCTACGCGGTTTTGGACAAGATTTTCGGGCATAATCGTCACCATTAAGCAGGTCCACGCCCTTAGACTTCCCTGAGCACTATAAATAGGACTCCTCACACACATTTCAAGGGAGGAATCACTCATTACATACACACCCCCATAAGCTTTGTTTGCTTGGAGAAACTCTACTTCTTCAAGCCTAGAAACATTCCTATAGGCAGAAACTTTGGAGAACTTTCATGGGAAAGCATCAAGGAAGAAGCCAACAAGAAAGGATCAAGAGGAGATCAATAGGAGGAGGCAATCAAAAGCATCCTAGGAGTCAAGAAGGTGGACAATCTGAGTAGAAAGACCTGATGCAAGCAGTCTTAGAAAATAGTCCATATCTAGAGTTCTAGAGATTGAATTGCCTTGCTCTTGGACTTTCTGGAAATCTAAGAGGGAGAGTTATGACTTTGCTGTTGAGACCAGAAGTTGAATCGGCCATCGGCATTGTCCAAAATCCAGTAGAAGACGACTCATAGTTTTTGTCCAACAATCGAGCTAAGTGTTCTAACCCTTTTTTATTGTGCACTTTATTGATTGCTTCTTTTTGATTATTTGATGATGCTTTTGATGATTATGTGATTGCTATGATGCCATGTCAAGAACTACGTGGGCTTTGAACCCGGTCGCCGGGGTACGTCGGTTGTTTCTAGTGGTGGAGACTCAAGCCCAAATATTTTTATTTTTCCCTTTTTGTTCCTCACCTTCTTCTCCTTCCCCTCCAATTCAATTTTATTCTTTTCATGTGACTTGCTTACACACTTGCACACTTGCACAAGGCACACATAATTTCTTCAATTGCACAAGGTTTCGACCCAACACGAATGGGTGCCTAACACCTTCCCATCCGTGACGAACCCCCGATCCCATGTCTTTGGTTCGCCATGACCATGTAGCCTAAAGGAGTCATGTAAAGGTTTTTCCAAAATTTTGCCCTTAATAAAATTTGGGCGGTGACTCCAATGACATGGGATTGACCCGAGGAAGAAGGTGAAAGGATTAGGTGAATAGGCCCAAGTGATTTTGGGTCGGGTATTCACAGTTGGCAACTCCGCTGGGGAAGTAGTAGGTTCAAGAGACTTTGTGTAATTGTTGAAATCTTATGTGCCTTTTACTTGTCATCATAAGTGCCATGCATACATGAAGATTGATGAGAAGCCTCTACCGTAAGAGGGCGAGGGAATCCAAATCCGCTACATGATTTCCTTAAGCGATAGTGCCTTGAGTGAACCCGTTTCTCGATGCTTAGCAATGATGGGGATTAATTGGCCTAGGACCTCACGCGATATCCATTATCACATGTGAGTAGGTCAGCCTATTCCCTAGCGGCAGTCTCTAGCCCCCAACCAGCTGCATACCCTGAGCATCTCATGCATATTGAATCAATAAGTGGTATGTGCTTTTTTTGTGTGGTTATTACTATGGATTTTTGTATGTGTAAATAGAGTATTTTCATTTTGATAAATCAGAAAAATCAATAAAAAATATATAGGAAATTGTATAGTAGTAAAAAAATTTCGTAGCGGGACCGCCGTGCTAACTCTGCGTAGGGTGTTATATTGCGTAGTGTGAATAGATGAGTCCGGTAAACAAACCCTAGGGGAGTGAGTATGCATGCTTAAGCCGTTACTAGATTTTTGATGTTGTTTCCCAGTTGGAACATATGTTAGGTCGGTCTTCCTTGTCTTATGGAATTCACATTTGCATACATTGGGCATTGCATCACATGTTTTTCAAAACATAAAACACAAATTCGAGTTAGGGTGTGTGACTTTTTCAATTCCTTATGTTTTGGGCTTGAGTCTCGAAAGAAGGAAAAAGGAGGAGATGTTTTGTAAGAACAATGAAACATGATTTGTGAGTGTATTCCATCACACTTTCCCACCGTTTTCAAATGTCTTAAGAGAAAACAATGCTTGAGTCTAGGATTCCTGATGACCATGGACCCTATCATTAGAATTGAACCCTTAGGACACTAGGGGTGGGTAGTGCCTTAGTTGGGAGGAGATGGTGAAGGTATCAGGGATGAGGGATATATCATAAGGCGTTTAATCTTAGTAGACAGTGAGATAGGGAAGACATTGGAAGTCATGAAGGTATCCTGAGGTTGATGGTGGAAAGAAGGCAGAAACAGTGGCGAAGTATCAACTTAAGACACCAAGGTGACTTTGGGCCTTCTCGTGAGAGGAGATGTAAGCCCCAATATTTATGGTAGAAAAGATGAGATGAGGTGATCTAATTGGGCCTTCTTCAAAGACACAGATGTAGGCCCAGTTATTACTTGTGAGTCAAGCCGATGATCCAAGATGAGAAGTCAAGATGAGGAATCGAACTGAAAAGCCAAGTTGAGGAGCTCAGGTAAGAAGTTGAGGAAGAAGAACTATACGATGAGAAGCCAAGTTGCTGAGCCGAGCCGAGGGATTAAACTGGCAAGTCGGATTGATGAGCAAAGCTGGAGTATCGGGTAAAGACAATGTCATTGAGCCTTCTCGTGAGAGGAGATGTGAGCCCCAATATCTACTAAGAGAGGTGAAATGAGATGACCTGATCGGACCTTGCCCCGACTTTTACCTGTGAACCAAGTTGACAAATCGAGGTGGAAAACTGAGAGAAGAGCCATATGATGAGGGATCAAACTGTCAAGCCAAGTTGAGCTGTCAAATCACAATGCTGAGTTGGGATGCTAAGAACCCGGGATGACAATAGGATATGATAATGAGAGAAATGATGGGAGCAATGACAAGGCAGTGCTAGCATGGGGGCAATGAGATGAGGCAATGGGAGTGATGCATTCCACGAGACCACTCAATAGCATTGGGGGTAGATGAGAACTACAAGTGTGGGGAAAGTTGAGTAGAGACCACGGGCCAGATTATTAAGCATGGGTAGGACGATGACCAAGAATAGGGAGAGGCAGTATAGTTGTTCTTTAGAGTCTGGAGGTTGAGTCAAGTCAAAAGGGGGCAATGGTTAAATTCTATGTCCAGCAATCAACAGGGTCATCATTTGTACTTTAATTTTTAACAAAAGGAATAAGACTTTAATTTCCTTATCTTCTGTGTATATGGGGCGAGTTGTGCATGACTTCATGACATTCCATTGGATCAATCTAGGGGACCATAAAAACGAACTACGAAGACCTGATTCTGTGGATACAATCCTAAATCCTTACCATAGTCCACCTCCTAAAAACACTTTACCGACACTGACCTTCGAACACATACCCGATTTGCCCTTTGAACACGTATCCAACCCATCCTCCATGTCGACCCCATCACAATCGCCGAGAACACTTTTCTGGAAGAGTTTCTTCCCAAAGATGAATCTAGCTTCCGAAAGAATCTAATCCAAGTGCACTTGTTCAAAAGGGTCACTCTCCTCGAAAAAAAAAAGTAAAAGAAAGAAAGGAAAAGAAAAGAAAAGAAAAGAAAAGAGAAAAGAAATCGAAAAAAGAAGAAGAAGAGAAAAAAAAAAACGAGGAAGTGACCCCTGGCACCTGGATGTTGATTCATCTCCCATCCTTTGAAATCGGAAAGAAAGAAAGAAGTCATGATACAAGTGTTCTCACATTTTCTTCAGCCTTCCACCATTCTACCAAACACCCACCATCTACAGGCTTCCACAAAACACCCTCATCTCAAACCCGACACTGCATCTACAGATACATAGGTAACCCGGCAACAGGCTCGGTCTATTGTTGGTTTCCAGATTGATTCATTGGAAAGGTTAGGGTCATTGCTAGATACGCATGTCACACTGTTGATTGTATTCGGGTCTCTTTTGTAGTCATAAGGTCTCTCTTTTTGACTTGCATTTCATTGTCAATCGAGTCTGCCTCTCTCAAAAGATTCACTATGTCTCTTAGACATATCTCAATTAAGGTTGAAGGTTCCCATCTCCATTAGTCACCCGAGTGCACCCGGCCCGAACGACCTTGATCTTGCCCAAGGCTTTGTGATCTCAATATTTTGTGTCTATGGTTGCTACTCCCACACAAAAAAAAGGAAAAAAAAGGGAAAAGAAAAGAGCCTGCTAGGTTGAAAATCTGAAAGGACAGCCTAGACAAAAGTTAAGGCCAAAATGAAAATGGGATAGCAGCCAATGACAACAGAGAGACATCCATATGTTAGATCACATCGCTCCAAGCAAAGATTGTGCATTAAAGATAGACCACTCGGTTGACCACGAGATCATTTGATAAAAGGGGTATAGGAGCATCTTGGCACATTGCCTCCACCTATTATTGAAAGGATATTCACTCACCCATTTATCCTACCTTGACTAGACAATTCTACACCCGTCCAAGCCTTTCAACAAGAAAATGTCTATCTTTGGGGTCCTAGTTAGATTTTGAAATGAATAGGGTTCATAGTCGTTGGGAATCTTCTTCTTGGAGGCTTTTTGTGAATTTGATGGGATAACTTGCCTTTCTCAAATTGTCTAACGCTCACCTTAGCTCGAATAATTTTCAATACTCATGCATCATACTAGGGGCATCCAGGTGCACTACGTCTAGATAGGAAGAACATATGTCCAAACATACATGGCTCTTGCATCCAAGAAGAAGGGGGAAGAAGACAAAAGAAAGAGGAGAGCAAGAAAAAAATTCGAGAAAAAAGGGATAGAAGATGAAGAAGGGAAAACATATCATAAGCACTTGCATCTAAAAACTAACACGTAGAAGAGCTAGGGGCACTCCCATGTATTGAAAAGATGACACATTTAGACATGCTCATGGACCACTCACATATAGAACATGAATTCCTTGACAAGGTAGACTGGTTTGAGGGTAAAGGGTCAACAAAGATGACAGCATGGGAAATTCATCACTTGATGTATACTTACGTTTCCTAGGGTTATTAGCTGAAAGGGCATGGCATGAACAAATCTTGTAGA
Organism: Turnera subulata; assembly: GCA_028386065.3. NCBI lineage: Eukaryota > Viridiplantae > Streptophyta > Magnoliopsida > Malpighiales > Passifloraceae > Turnera > Turnera subulata. The sequence goes on along the minus strand of JAKUCV010002439.1, from coordinate 92,261 downwards.
TAATGAGAATTGTAGACAAAGGGCATGTCATGCCTTATTTCTCTAACTCGTCAAGCTGACATCACGCGATAGATTAGACCTACATCATGATATTAGGGGCACAGTGGGCCCAAAAATTCGGGTTAATGAGGTTGCAAGGGGGCATGCTACCCCGTGAGGTTTAAACCAATTGTTAGGACATGTAATCCCATTCTGATCGATTGACTCCCAGGGGCATGACGGGCCCATTGATTCATTTCAAACTAGGTAGATCACCCATTTGGCTATGGGCTAGGACGCCTAGAGATGATTCTAAAACCGGGGCACCCCAAACTCCATCTCTACAACCATGGCGAGATACTGAGGGGCATCACACGTTGCTTCTGATTTGTATGTCTCGAGGGGCACGACAAACACCTCAGAATGTAAAGGAACCAGAAGAGATACACAAACCAGATATGAGGGATCCAGGCCTAGAAGGACTTCTTGAGAGAAAAACAGACTTGAGAGAGAAGTGAACCCGAACCTAAAGCTGGGACCCAACTCCCGCAGATCGTGAGAAGAGAAAACCAGAAACGAGCAAACCTAAAGCCAGAACCCAGCTCCCACAAACTATGAACTAAGATAGACAAAACCTTGAGGAGAGTGGGATAGACTAGATATAAGACACCCTGAAATGAGTCAACCATGAGTTGGAACCAGGACTGAGACATCTAAAGCCGAGGCCTAGCATCCTCAAACCATGAGATGAGAAAAAACCCTGAGAAAAATCAAACACGAGAGGCACCTGCCAAGAAGCTGGGATGTGGCTCTCGCAAACCTTGAGATCCAAACCAAAAGTCGGGACGTGGCTCCCACAAACCTCGAGACATACGAATTGGAAATCGGGAACCCAGTTCTCGCAAATCATGAGATGAGGAAACTAGACGAAAAGCTGAATACCCAGTATTCACAAATCACGGGATGTGATGATTCCCGACAACCGAGCCACAGAGTGACACCTTTCCAATGAGAGATGTAGGGGCATGTGATGTCCAAGGCATAGACAACACAGTCGCGAGGCGACATCTTAGACGATGAAAAGGGCATGAGATGCCTAGAGACTAGAAAGCCAAGCTATGAGACGACATTTTTTGACAAAAAAATCAGAGGCGAAGCCATTCGGGATGAGATGGTTCCCGAGACTTGGGATGAGAAGATTCTCAAGTCAAAACCCAGCTGACAAGGATGGGAGTATTCCTTGTTGATAGATGAGATGATTTTATCGTATTGGGATGAGATTATTCCCAAGTCAAAACCCAGCTGAAATGGATGGGAGTATTCCTTGTTGATAGATGAAAAGATTCTATCGTCTTGGGATGAGATGATTCCCAAGGCAAAACCCAGCTGACAAGGATGGGAATATTCCCTGTTGATAGATGAGATGATTCTATCATCTTGGGATGAGTTGATTCTATCTTCTTGGGATGAGATGATTCTCAAGACAAAACCCAGCTGACAAGGATGAGAGTATTCCTTGTTGATAGATGAGATGATTCTATCATCTTGGGATGAGATGATTCCCAAGACAAAGCCCAGCTGACAAGGATGGGAGTATTCCTTGTTGACAACCTAATTCTTTCACCTCGGGATGAGATGATTCCCGAGACTTGGGATGAGATGATTCCTAAATCGAAACCCAACTGACGAGGATGGGAGTATTCCTTGTCGACCACCCGATAGATGAGATGATTCATCACCTCGGGATGAGATGATTCCCGAGACCTGGGATGAGATGATTCCCAGAATCCGAGGGCCCGTCCCTCAAAGCTCCAGGATGAGATGATTCCTAAAGAGGAGCATGGGATGCTCCAAAACTTGACACGCACCACAAATTCATCATTCAAATTTGGTGGTTCATGTCTTACGTTGTTTTGTCCTTAGTTCCTAAGGACTCATCAACGAGGGGCATCTGTGAACACCCAAATTTAAACCCACGAATATTTTACTAAAATTAGATTCCAAACATGCTTGACTTGAGGTTAGTGAGATGATCTGATTTTGAGTTAATGTATAATAAGAATTTAATTTAGTAGAATTAATGTATTTTTGGTAATCTAAACATTTGTGCATCTAAACCTTAGGATTAATAAGATGATTTAATCTTAGTATAAAACATATAATAAGGTTTATTTATACTAAAATGTGTTTGGGCTTTTCAACTATCTTCAATCCAATTTTAATGAGAAGATTTATCTTTGGATTGGGGATGGGTTTGAGAGCCCAAGTTAATGGATTCTTCAGAGTTTGGTTAGTCCATAAAAACTTTACTTACAGACTAATTTTGGTTCTGATTTTCGTGGACAATCAAAATCAAATCATCCATAATATGGTGAATGTGTTTTTGGAATGATTTGGGGACTTAATGTGTATTCAATCAATTAGGAGATGATTGGAGAGAGTACTAATCAAGAAAAGAGCTGATTCTGGATAGATTAGGGGTTAATTATGCGATAGAATCAAATCAGGGAGGAATTAAGGGAAACCGGGAGCAAAAAAAGGAAAGAACGGGGAAAACGCGGGGTGCCGGGCGGACATAACGGGATGACTGCCGTCCTTGGCGGTCTTGTCACCCATGACCGCCGGCCATGGCGGACATCCAGCTCATGACCGCCGGCCCTGGCGGTCCTGGCGCCCAGATTGCCCGATTTTCGCCCCCGATTTGATTCTACGTGGTTTTGGACCAGATTTTTTGGCATAATCTTCACCATTAAGCAGATCCACACCCTTAGACTTCCCTAAGCACTATAAATAGGACCCCTCACACACATTTCAAGGGATGAATCACTCATTGCACACACACCCCCGTAAGCTTTGTTTGCTTGGAGAAACTCTAATTCTCCAAGCCTAGAAACATTCCTATAGGCAAAAACTCTGGAGAACTTTCGTGGGAAAGCAACAAGGAAGAAGCCAAAAAGAAGACATCAAGAGGAGCTCAAGAGGAGGAGGTAATCAAAAGCACCCTAGGAGTCAAGAAGGTGGACAATCCAAGTAGAAGGACCTGATGCGAGTAGTCTCAGAAAACAATCCATATCTCGAGTTCTAGAGATTGGATTGCTGAAATCTTGGACTTTTTAGAAAGTTAAGAGAGAGAGCTATGACTTTGCTGTTGAGACCAGAAGCTGAATCAGCCATCGACATTGTCCAAAATCCAGTAGAAAATGACTCATAGTTTCTGTCCAACAATCGAGCTAAGTGTTCTAACCCTTTTTTATTGCGCACTTTATTGATTGCTTCTTGTTGATTATTTGATGTTGCTTTTGATGATTATGTGATTGCTATGATGCCATGTCAAGAACTACGTGGGCTTTGAACGCGGTTGCCGGAGTACGTAGGTGGTTTCTAGTGGTGGAGACTCAAGCCCAAATATTTTTATTTTTTTCCTTTTTGTTCCGCACCTTCTTCTCCTTCCCCTCCAATTCAATTTTATTGTTTTCATGTGACTTGCTTCCACACTTGCACACCTGCACAAAGCACACAAAATTTCGTCAATTGCACAAGGTTTCGACCCAACAGGGATGGGTTCCTAACACCTTCCCATCCGTGACGAACCCCCGATGTCATGTCTTTGGTTCGCCATGACCATGTAGCCTAAAGGAGTCATGTAAAGGTTTTTCCCAAATTTTGCCCTTAATAAAATTTGGGTGGTGACTCTAATGACATGAGATTGACCTAAGGAAGAAGGTGAAAGGATTAGGTGAATAGGCCCAAGTGATTTTAGGTCGGGTATTCACTGATTCCACAAAGAGGTGACGAACATGCATGGAATGGGCAAGATGGAGGCCTAACTGGATACTAAGTGCTTCACCATATTTGACAGAATAGAAAGATCGGATGAGGCATGCATGACCAGCAATAACATCCCCAGGTTCATCGCGAAGAACCATTCCTAACCCCAATCCAGCACCTGCTATTATGGACATATCTGTGTTGAGCTTGAGATAACCAGTAGGTGGCAGAATCCAATAGGAAGGCTGTGGAGGACAATTGTTTGAGGCGGGTTGTTCCTGAACTGGCTGATAACTAGAGAGCAGACTATGAGCAGCTGAAAGGATGTTCGCTATGGGCATACTACGATCCTGAAATATGTGTTGGTTCTAATCCTTCCACATACCCCACATGACTAGCAGGACATATTCAAGGAAAGGCCACCCATGTGTAGTAAAAATCTGGTAGAGCCAGTCACCAATGGAATCAAAAGATAGAGGAGGCAGTTGAGAGGAGAAAGGGCATTGATCCCAAACCTACTTAGCCTATGGACATACCAAAAATAAATGCTTCAAACATTCAGTACCCACTTGGCATCTAGGGCAGCTAGTCTTATAGGAATATGGCGAGAATACAGGTTTGCTCTAACTGGTAGTATATTAGTGCAAATCTTCCAAGCAAAAGACCTGATCGTAGGTGGGATGCACATCCTGCATAAGGCACGCCACTAAGATTTCCAAGTTACGTCAGTGCCTTCCTCCCAACTCGCAATCTGAGGATATAAGGTGCGGAGCTCTACCTGATAACCTGTCTTCACTGAATATTCACCAGTCTTGGTATAAAACCAAGCTGGTTCATCTTGGTGATTTCCAGGAACAAGAGGGATATTTTTAATTAAGGCTGCTTCTTCAGCATTAAAAGTTGAGTCAACTAGTACACGGTCCCAATCACCAGTAAGCAGATCAACAAGTGAATCCACCGTAGCTGAATCAGGTAGGGAGGAAACTAGGGATTCAACCCGGAATCTGCCTTCTCTTGGTATCCACAGATCATGCCAAATTTCAATCCCCCTGTCATTGCCCACTGAGAAGCATAGCCCCTTCATAAGGGTAGAACGAACATTCCAAATGCTCCTCCAAGTGTAGCTTGGTTGGTAGCCAAGAGTAGCATCCATGAATGAAGATGATGGGTAATACCAAGCCTTTAGGATACGAGCCAGCAAACTCTGATCATCATGAATAAGGCGAAAGCCTTATTTTTCCAAGAAAGCAATATTAGTGGCTTCAAAGATTCAGAATCCCATTCTCCAATAGACTTAGAACAATATAATCGCTCCTATGCCAACCAATGGATACGCCGACGACCATCTCGTCGCCCCACCAAAACTTGCAAACAAGGCCACCTAGTTATGAACAAATGGACTCCAGCAATTGGAAGTAACTCATAAGAAAATTGGGTATGGATTGAGCTACTGATTTAATAAAAATCTCCCGACCTGGATCCGTAAAGAATTGTTCTTTCCATTGCCCCATTTTCTTCGCCACTCGATCACAAATAACTTCGAAAATTAATCTCTTGGACCGACTGATAAGAGCTGGTAATCCCAAGTACTTGTCTAAGATATCCACTGCCTTCACTCCCAAATCCCCTTGGATGTTAAATTGTAACTCTTCTGGCACATTACAGCTAAAAAATACCTCAGACTTTTCCAGATTAATTTTTTGCCCAAATGCAGCTTCATAGCAGGAAAGAATAGAAGAAATAGCCCTTGCCTCTCTTCTATTAACATGAGCAAAAAGGATGCTATCATCAAGGAAAAATAAATGCGAAACTTGGGGTGTAGTTCGGCATACCTGTACCCCATCGATGTCTCCCGACTCCACTGCGTGATTAATAAGCACCGAGAGGTCTTCGGCACAGAATAGACAGAGATATGGAGAAAGAGGATCCCCTTGTCGTAACCCCCAGGTAAGGAAGATATGTGGTTGTGGAACCCTGTTAACGAGAAGGGAGTAGCTGACAGAGGTGACACACTTCATAAGCAACTGTACCCAGTGGGAAGGAAAGCCCATTTTCGCCATCAAGGCCTGAAGAAATGGCCATTCCACACAATCATAGGCCTCTACTCATGTCAAGCTTGAGCCCCATAAAACCTCTCGAACCATTGCATCGATGGTTCATATAGTGAACTGTCTCAAAAGATATAAGTGCATTATCAGTGATAAGTCTACCCGGGATGAAAGCACTTTGTTCTGGGCCAATAATCGCAGAAATAATATTTCAGGGTTGATTTCCCAGAGTTTTGGTAATGATCTTGAAGACCACATTGCACACTTCTTATTGTCCTAAATTGACTGCAGAGTTCTGCCAGTTTAACCTTGGGAAATAAGGTCACAAAAGTATGATTCAAGCATGAAGGATTCGCCTCATGATTGAGAACCTCTAGCACCATACGAGACACATCATCACCCACCCATTTCCAGTACTTCTGAAACAACAAGGGAGGAAAACCATCCGGACCAGAGGCTTTGGACGGGTGCATCTGCATTAAAGAATAATAGACTTCTTCCCTAGTGTAAGGTTGACTCAACCTAGTACACATTGCTTCAGTAATCCGAGGTGAGATACAGTCAAGTACATAATTCATATTATTTGAACCTTCAGACTTAAATAAGCTGGAATAAGAAGAACAGAAAGCGTCAGCTATTTTGGCCTGATTAATTACATACTCACCCGAATCAAGTTTCAGCTTGGTAATTAGGTTAGTCTTCTTCCATTCTTTTGCTTTATAGAAAATTACTTAGTGTGCTTATCTCCATCCTTCAGCCATAAAACTAGGGACCTTTGTGCCCACATGATTTCTTCCTTCATGACAAGGTCCCTATTCTCCTAGTTAAGAACTCAGGATCGTTGAACCACTGTCTGAGACTGCTCACGTGAGTTCAGCTTAGCCAACTCCTTCCGCTTCTGAATGAGTTGGTGAGTGACATTTCCCAAAGCACCACTACTCTATTTTCTCAACATGTCAGTACACTTGCTAATTTTAGAGCACAAAATATCCATGGAAGTAGCTCCCTGGTTACCCCACCAAGCTCCCTCAACAGTATCATTACAGCTCAGCTCCCCCATCCATACGGCCTCAAACCGAAATAGTTTAGTTGTGGAACAAAAGTTATAGACCTTTGATCAAGGACAAGCTTCAAAGGGTTATGATCGGATTTTTACCGTGGGAGATGCTTCACCTGATGGTGGGAAAATTGTTGCATCCAAAAGTCAGTGGCAACAAAACGTACTAAACGCTCCTCAATTGCTTTCTCATCCTCCCCTATAACCTAGGTAAACTCACACCCCAGAAATCCTAAGTTATGGAGTTGGTAATCCGTTAACACATCCCGAAAGGCTTGCATAGCTGTCATACTGCAACCTGCCCCTCCCTTCTTCTTATGGTGATAAAGAATCTCATTAAAATCACCCCCACATAGCTAAGGAAGAGTGCTATGAGCTCCCAGGGATTGTAACAGATCCTATGACCTCCATTTCTCAAAATGCTCCGGCCAACCATAAAAGCCAATAAACCTCTAGTCATTACTACTGCCATTTACTCAAACAGAAACATCCATATGATGTAAGCTATAGGATGGCAGCGAAACATGACACCCCTCCCGCTATAGTAATGCCATACCTTCACTCCGAGAACGACCATCACCATCACAATCCTTCACAATCATCCCGTCCCACTGAAGCCGTCATTGTATACTCTCCATCTCTCTCAGTTTCAACCTAGTTTCTGACAAAAAAACTAGGAGAGAATTTTCAAGCTGAACAAGCTTGCATAACAAGGAGACTGTACGTGGATCCCCTAAACTACGACAGTTCCAACAGAAGAGACTCATGGCGATTGGCAAAGTTGCTTAGCAACCTCCGCCGTTACTACATCAATAGCATTGTTCATAGCCAACATCACCTTCAATCTCTTACCACCATCCAACCTACTCGACTCCACCATGTCCGAGCCAGCTAGATCCCCTCTACGTTTCAACATCTTGAGGTGACTTGACTAGTACTCGTGGCTTCACCTCCCCGAGGTTGTCTCTTCCAATTCTTACCTGAAAGGCCAGAGGTTATTGGAACAACATGGTTGGGATTCGACATTGTCATATATATTTAAATTCTTATCTCTTCTCTTTTTTTTTTGTTTTAATTTGATCATCACATCTATGTGGTAGGATCTTTCCCGATAAGGATATCGAACAACATCATATACTTATGTAAAAAAAACAAGTTGTATTTTTATGTTGTGTTTCATTGTCTTTGTTACTTCCAAACAACATCCGGACATAAAGCTATCGCTATTACATCCAAAAATTTTCGGTCATGCTTCTATAATTAGGTTAAAAAAACGTCATGAAGTCACTTTTTTTTGATACTAACGTCATAAAGACATTTAACCCTAACACAACAGAAAAAGCAGTTAACAACTGACTATAGGAGGATAATTACTGTGGAAGGCTGAAACTAATTCCCTCTAGTGGACTGGACGACAATTCAATCGACTTCCTCAATGACCAAACCAACTCCTTTGCTCTCACCAACACCATCCTCATTCAAGGGTCGTATTTTGTGAAAATGTTGATACCAATATGATTCCATAATTTTAATGCACCATTGCCGCTCATCCTCCAACCCGGATTGTCACTGTTGAAGAGCTGAGGCTTAAGGATATGATCACAGTTGACTAGTTGTGAGCTTGTTTCTGTTAGATTATGTGATCAAGCTGCATTAGTGATCAAGTTGTTAGTGGAGAATAATCAAGTTGTATGGTTTGTCCCATCAACTTAAGTGTAGTGTGCAAGTTGTGTGTGTCTTTTTATTATTGTAATGTTTTCTTTGTTATCTGATCTTCTTGGTAACCAAGAAGATCAGCTTAGTGGATTATGGGTCTCCATGCTGCACTAAGAAGTATGGGTTGAAGGTATGGGCTACATGCAAGTTGCTGCAACAAGTTGGATTTTTAGGCTGATTTTCTGCCTATATATTGAGTCTTGTAATCAGTTGCAATCAAGTGAAAATAAAGATACATTGAGTGCTTTTCACTTCACAAACTGTTCCTTAACTTGTTCATTTAGTATTCAAGTCGAGTGATTAAAAGAATTGAGAGAAAACCAATGAAATAGTAACCCAAAAACCAACTTGAGTGTTCTTCAGTTTTCTGGAAATTTTCCAGTTTTTTCCCAGAAAACATTGATGTTGTAACCCCAACATCGATGTTATTTTTGTTCTGCCGAATTGTTTAAAGTTGCGAATTGTCACAACATCGATGTTGTAACTCCAACATCGATGTTTTAGCAGCTCGGCAGAATCATTTGAAGTTCCAGTAGCATTTAAACATCGATGTTCTTAGTTCAACATCGATGTTCTAAGTGCACTACCAGAGAAATTGAAGACCAGTAGCCTAAAAACATCGATGTTATTGATTCAACATCGATGTTCTTGAGCTGAAGTTCTTTTCTTTGAGAAACAAAAGCCAACAATTGGTAGCGGAGCAGGTTCTTTCTTTCAGGCCTGTTCCATTTCATTGAAACCACATCAAATTAGCCCCAAACACCTACCTAAACACCAAATTTCAAAATGAATACACAACCCACAAATAGAACCACCTCATCCTTACCCCTACCCCCTATTTTTGAAGGAGAGAACTACAACTATTGGGCTATAAGGATGAAGTCTTTCCTTGTAGCTAATGGTTTGTGGTTTTTAGTTGAAGAAGGTTTTACTGAAGAGGAAGCCATTGAAGAAATGACGGTAAATCAATTGAGAACATACAATGAAAAGTTGCAGAAGCACAACACTGCAATCTCATTTATGTTCTCATTGGTTTCAGAGGAGATCTTTCCTTTGATTGTTGGAGCAGTGACAGTCAAAGAAGCATGGGAAACTCTTGAGAAGCAGTTCAGAGGTTCCAAGGAGACAAGGCAAATAAGGGTACAATCCCTGAGAAGAGAATTCGAATTGTTGAAGATGTCAGAAGCTGAAACAATAAGGGAGTATGCTTCAAAAGCACAAAGCATCGTCAACAAAATTAGGTTGTATGGTGAAGTCATTCCAGAAGTCAGAGTAGTTGAGAAAATTCTCAACACAGTTGTAGATAGTTTTGAGGCAAAGGTGGCCGCAATTGAAGAATCAAGAGACATCACTGAATTGTCTGTTCCTGAGTTAGTTGGGAAGCTAGAAGCTCATGAGCAGAGGCATGGGAGAAAAGCTGAAGCTGGAGTTGAAAAGGCATTCCAAGCCAAGCAGAAGAGCGTCAACAACAAATTTGAAGTCAAACAAAAACCGGAGAAGAGCATCAACAAATACCAAAAGGAGGCATCAAGTTCACAAACAAGTTTTCCACCTTGCAAATTCTGTGGAAAAACAAATCACTTGGAGCAGAGGTGCTGGAAAAACAAAAAGTGCAACTTCTGTCAAAAGGTTGGACACATTGAACGTTTTTGCAGAGCCAAACAAAATGGAGAAAATCAGGTTCAACAACAAGTGGAAGAACAACCACAAACAAGGCAACAAACTCAACCCAGCAGAGGCAATCAACAAGAATTCATGTTCATGGCAAGTGAGAGTTTAAAGAAGCAAGAAACTGGTGTATGGTACATAGATAGTGGCTGCACTAGTCACATGACGGGAAACTCAAAATGGTTCCTGGACCTGGATGAATCAATTTGTGTGGAGGTCAAGACAGCTGATGGTGCTATTCTCAAATCCAATGGAAGAGGTACTGTTTCTATGAACTATGATGGAGTCAGCAAACTCATTAAAGATGTCTTGTTAGTTCCTGGATTGAAGCATAATCTCTTGAGTGTGCCTCAAATGACTAAGAACGGGTACAAAGTAAATTTTGAAGATGATTGTTGTGTTATCTCGGTGAATGGTAAAACTGTGTGCAAAACAAAAATGAAGAACAATGCGTTTCCTGTCAACTTGAGCATGCATGAAGAGATGGTAAATGAATGTGAGGTAGATGAAAGTAGCTTGTGGCATAGAAGATATGGTCATGCTAGTCTGCATTCCTTGAAACTTGCTGCACAAAAGGAGTATGTCAGAGATTTGCCATCAATACAAATTTCTGGAGAAATTTGTGAGCCGTGCCAATTGGGAAAGATGCATAGAGACTCATTTCCGGGTGCTGCAGAGGGAAGAGCCTTAGAGAAGCTGGAGCTGGTGCACACCGACCTTTGTGGTCCAATGCACACACCATCCTTGAGTGGTAATCTCTACTTCATGCTATTCATTGATGATCTAACACGCATGACTTGGATATACTTCCTGAAGAATAAGCTGGCAACACTAGAGGTGTTCAAGAAATTCAAAAGCATGGTGGAAACACAAAGCAGTTGCAGTTTGAAGAAGCTGAGATCAGATAGAGGGGGAGAGTTTATATCAAAGTCGTTTGAAGAATTCTGCAATTCAAACGGCATTCTTCATCAATTGACAGTACCATATTCTCCTCAGCAAAATGGAGTGGTAGAAAGGAAGAACAGAACTGTAATGGAGATGGCAAGAAGCATGCTTGCGGAGAAGAAACTTCCTCAAAGTTTTTGGGCAGAAGCTACCTATACTGCTGTCTATCTCATCAATAGGCTGCTTACAAAGTCAATTGATGAGAAGACTCCCATTGAAGCTTGGACTGGTAAGAAACCAACTGTAAAGCATTTGAAGGCGTTTGGTTCTCTTTGTTATGTCCATGTTCCAGATGAAAAGAGAAGGAAGCTGGATTACAAGGCTGAAAGAGGAGTACTATTGGGCTATACTAGTCAATCCAAAGGCTACAGGGTGTTCATGGTTGACAATGAGAAGGTGATCACCTCAAGAGATGTCAAGGTAGATGAAGAAGTTTATTAGAATTGGAAAGAAAAGAAGGCAATGAAGAACAATCCCAGTAATGCAGCTGAAGAAGAAGAACAAGTGCAGGAAGATCATCCTCTAAATGAAGAGGATTATGATTCGGACACACCTCCAATGAGGTTAGAACACTTGCTGATGTTTATGAGAGGTGTAACTTTGTTGAAACAGAGCCACATTGTTATGAAGAGGCAGAAAATCAAGAACATTGGAAGAGGGCCATGGAGGAAGAAATTGGCATGATCAACAAGAATCAAACTTGGGAACTAGTTGTTAGGCTTGGGAATCAAAAGATCATTGGAGTCAAGTGGGTGTTTTGCACTAAGATGAATCCTGATGGCACCATTTCCAAGTACAAGGCTAGACTGGTGGTCAAAGGCTATGCACAACAATATAGCCTTGATTATCTTGAGACATTTGCACCGGTGGCGCGCCTTGACATAATCAGATTGCTCCTGGCCATTTCAGCTCAAAACAAGTGGAAGGTATTCCATCTAGAAGTGAAATCTGCATTTCTAAATGGAATTCTAGAAGAAGAAGTCTACATTGAGCAACCTAAAGGCTTTATTATAGAAGGAAAAGAAGATCATGTTTACAGGTTGAAGAAAGCTCTCTATGGACTAAAACAGACTCCAAGAGCTTGGTATAGTCGCATAGACAGTCACCTGATGCAGCAGGGATTCAAAAGAAGTGAGAGTGAAGCAACTCTGTATGTAAAAGGCAGCTCAAGTGATGATCTGATCATAGTGTCTCTTTATGTTGATGACTTGTTGATTATAAGAGCAGATCACAACAAGATTTCAGCTTTCAAAGCTGAAATGATGAAGGAATTTGAAATGTCAGATTTGGGTTTGATGCATTATTTTCTTGGAATGGAGGTGATGCAAAGTGAAGCAGGAATTATGATCACTCAGAAGAGGTATGCAGAAACTATCCTGAAGAAATTCAAGATGGACTCATGCAATCCAGCACCAACCCCATTAATTCAGAACACCAAGCTTGCAAAGAATGTAGATGAAGAAGATGCTGAAATTGAGGTGTACAGGAGCTGTGTAGGAAGTTTGTTGTACCTTACAGCAACTCGTCCTGATCTATTATTTGCAACTAACTTGCTTTCAAGGTTTCTAAATGCTCCTAAGAAGAGTCATGCTGCTGTGATGAAGAGAGTGCTCAGATATGTTAAAGGTACTACTGATCTTGGTCTTCATTACAGCTCATTTGAAGATGCAAAATTGAAGGCATATTGTGACAGTGATTGGGCTGGAAGTGTGGATGACATGAAAAGCACAACAGGTTATGTTTTCTTGTTTGGTTCAAATGCATTTTCGTGGTGTTCTAAGAAACAAACTGTTGTTGCTCAATCCACAGCTGAAGCAGAGTACCTTGCTGCTGCTTCAACTGTAAATCAAGTTGTTTGGTTCAGGAAGATCATGTCAGATTTGAAGATGGAGCAAGAAGAACCTATGGAGCTATTCTGTGACAATCAGTCCACTATTGCAATGATTAAGAATCCAATTGATCATGGCAGAACTAAGCATTTCAAGATTAGATTTCATGTGATTCGAGAAGCTGAAAGTGAAGGAGAAGTTCAAGTCTTATTCTGCTCCTCCGAAATGCAATTGGCAGACCTGTTCACAAAGCCTTTGCCCAAGAACAGGTTTGATTTGTTGAAGAACATGTTGAATATGAAGTGCAGCTTGGTCAAGGGGGAGTGTTAGATTATGTGATCAAGCTGCATTAGTGTGATCAAGTTGTTAGTTGAGTTAGTGGAGAATAATCAAGTTGTATGGTTTGTCCCATCAACTTAAGTGTGTTAGGAATAGTTGTGTGTGTCTTTTTGTTATTGTAATGTTCTCTTTGTTATCTGATCATTCTTGGTAGGCCTCATGTTCAGCAAACCAAGAAGATCAGCTTAGTGGATTATGGGTCTCCATGCTGCACTAAGAAGTATGGGTTGAAGGTATGGGCTGCATGCAAGTTGCTGCAGCAAGTTGGATTTTAGGCTGATTTTCTGCCTATATATTGAGTCTTGTAATCAGTTGCAATCAAGTGAAAATAAAGATACATTGAGTGCTTTTCACTTCACAAACTGTTCCTTAGCTTGTTCATTTAGTGTTCAAGTCGAGTGATTAAAAGAATTGAGAGAAAACCAATGAAACAGTAACCCAAAAAACCAACTTGAGTGTTCTTCAGTTTTCTGGAAATTTTCCAGTTTTTTCCCAAAAAACATCGATGTTGTAACCCCAACATCGATGTTATTTTTGTTCTGCCGAATTGTTTAAAGTTGCGAATTGTCACAACATCGATGTTGTAACTCCAACATCGATGTTTTAGCAGCTCGGCAGAATCATTTGAAGTTCCAGTAGCATTTAAACATCGATGTTCTTAGTTCAACATCGATGTTCTAAGTGCACTACCAGAGAAATTGAAGACCAGTAGCCTAAAAACATCGATGTTCTTGAGCTGAAGTTCTTTTCTTTGAGAAACAAAAGCCAACAGTTTCCTTGGTACAATTCTTACCAAGGAATTGAGACTCCTCAAATAAAGCCCGATTGGCTGTCATTTTATATGAATACTATTATGTAGCACTGGATAGATAGGTAGCTAATATGTAATGTATATCATCCTACCTGTCTGCCAGAATAAAGGATAGTCCATAACGATCAACTGAGAAAAGAGCTAGCGATTTCTACCAATGTATCTGCCATATATGTTAGAGCATGACAAAAGCAGAGCTGGTATGTGTAATGGGGTATACTAATACTGGTAATTCATGCCAGGGGGGTTTAATTAACATAGAACAATTTCAGTTCGTTGCTTCTTGCGTGTGATCCTGGAGTGCGGCGGTTTAAATCTTGAAGTAGATACATATATAATGCAGAGGTGGTGCCAGATGCTGGTATCTAGCAGCACAAGTTGGATTATATAGACTTACCATTGCTGGATGCACATGGGGAATGGTTGACCTTCCATGGAAAGTTGGAAACTCTTCACATCCCTTGTTTTAAGTAAAAGGTAACTCTTCTGCAGATTGTTTTTGCAAAATGCGCTTTTGTAGAGAAATGGAGATTTCCTGATACATATCTCATGGGGATTTCCTGATATATATCTCATGGGGCACCTGACATAAGCAGATATACTAGTACCCAAAATGTTCTTCTTTCGTTAAATAGCTCATACAGTAGGCAAAATGAAATGGTTAAATGACATCGCGGATAACTTCAAAAGCAGAACGCAAATTAGACAAAGCAAACTTAGCTTCTGCGACTGGAATAGCATTCTGCTCCGAGAGGACGACAGATTGCTCAAGCTCTCTTAGCTCCCGAGTTAAATTCTTTCTTTTTGACTTAATCTCTGCCAGCTTCTTAGTCAGGGATTCTTCTTCTTCATCCAAAGCCTCCAGCTCCGAACTCAGTGAATGCTCGACAGCCCGTTGCTGTTGGATCTTTTGAAGATCTGCGGAAGAATGTTCTGAAGAGAGGAGAAGATGAGAGTAGGACAGCACCTTACGGAGAGAAGACAGCAAGTGATGCAGACAAGAAGCTTCAAGTGGAGAACGGGAAGCCTCTGCAAGTCGTTCAAGCTCAATGACAAGAGCAGAAACTGCTTCCTGAGACATTGTGGTAGGATCAGAATTGCAAATTTCCAGCAAACGCCTTCTGTTGTTGGAAGAAACAGTACTAAAAGGGACCATAGCCTGAATAAGAATGAGCAAAAAGTAAACAAAGTAAGAGCGCGGGAGAGCAAGCTACATATTAGACGATTCAATTACACTTGACAAACCTGGGCCAGAGGAGAAGCACTAGTGGAGCTCTTAAGACAAGACTGCAAGGTGTCAGATAGTGAGTCTGGGTCTGGGATGTTTCCAACAAATAAGTTGATTTCAAACAGGAGTCTTACCTTCTCAGTTTGTTGGTGGTCTCCTGGCACAATCTTCAGGGTGGGAGCTAGTGTATCCACAGCAGTTGAGAAACTTGGATTCTGAGTACGATACTCCGGTATTAAAGACTTATCCAAAATTTCAGCATAAAAGAGCATGGTTTTAGAGAAAACAACAGATTACCTGAGTTAAAGTTGCAGGAGGATTTCCATGAGCTACAGCCAATTGGCTGGGGGCATCATCCATGGCTTGGTCTTGTGCTTCTACACTGGCAGTAATTTTTGCATCAGTAGGGAAATCTCTACTGGGGATATCATTTGTATTCTCCGTGACCCATGGCTCAGAACCAGGCCTCTTAGCCAGTGAAGTTGGATTAGCCAGTGAAGTCTCCAACGATGGCTTTGGTGAACTTCCCATCCCAGTTTGTTCCAATTCTTGGTACTATAATAATGAAGCCGTTATCTGTTACAAGGTAAATCTTAGAAGTTGGTATTTTTATGCATGTAAAATAAGTGGTGGTTAAACCTCTATGCCCACTGCCTGCAAATTTCTATGCGCTACGCAAAAGTACATGTAATCATACAGAGTTGAATGTGAATGAATATTCACTTGGACTGTGAGATACATACCATCTCTTTAAACAGCTTTTGTATAGTGGCATTTAGGTTGGCCTCCCAGCACCCTGTATCTTCTGTTTCTGACTATCTCACACTCTCTAATTCAGGGGCATGTACCAATCCGTGTGAAAAAAGTCTTCATTCGGGGACAGTCTCTCACAATTACTTCTTCCAATAAAGACAATATCAGTTCACAGTTCCCTGAGTAGAAGCTACTTAGGCTTGGTAGACAGTCAAGCTCCAACCGTTCCAAATTGCTTAAAAGGGCCTCATCTTCTGGTTCATTTTCATCATCCACCACTATATTTACTAGCATCTCACAATCATTTGCAATCACGCGCTGGAGTTGCACCAAACATTTGGCAGTTGAGGTACTGAACAAAGTCACCAAGCTATGGCATTTCGATACTTTTAAAGTCATTATACATTGGAAAGACGCCCCGGGTGGCACTACTCTCTTCAGTCTGCCACATTCTAAGAGTTTCAGCGTTTCCAGATTCTGCAGACAGGGATTTGGTTGCAACTCCTCTGACAGATGCACGAGTATTGACAGTTTAGAAAGTTTTAGCTTTTTTAACTTTGGAAGAATAGCGGTACTCAGGTCTCCTGTGCCATTCGTTTCCGCGTGCAGTATTATTGCCTCAAAGAAGGCATTGCTCACTGTGAGGGTGTCTAAACAGGTGAACTTTTGTAGGAAATGGGAGGGGAAAGCCATACAAGTACTAGGAAAGTTTATGAGTTCCAGAATCTTTAGGCTTCCGAAGAGTTCCTCTTGAAACTGACCATAATGCCCCATCTCCCCGCTGATGTCATTCCATTCCACTCTCAGCTTATCAAGATTAGGGAAGGAAACTTGGTGAAACTGCAGGATTTAAGATAAGAAAGTGAGATGTTAAATACCGATAATATGTAAAGCCTGTAAGAGGTATATATATTATATTCAAGTAAATTTCTTTTTTGGGGCAAGCAGAGCATGCCAAGTAAACTGCAAAGGATGTTTCACAAAAGAGACTGACCTTATCGTGGTCAGCTGAGGCAGATCCAAGTAGCACATCGCAGGCTCCGTTGCTAGAACTCTGTCCTTTTTGTTTGTCTCTTTTCATGTTGGACAAGTCTCCGGTGAGAAACGAGGAGATGAAAGTCTTCATATTTTGGCACTTTTCTAAAGTAATCTCTCTCAAGGCTGGAAAATCTTTAATTCCAATTGCCGGACAAATAGTGGTAAGGTTTGGCAAAGACTCGAGAGTAAGAAGTCGAAGTCGAGGGAACATGATCTTGTCTGTTGAAGACGTTCCCTCTGCTCCGTCTGTTGTGATTATTTCTTCCAACATGGAACAATTTTTCACTTCCATCCTCCAAAGTTTGCAAAGGCCCAACACAACCGACGTTGTAAATATATTTCTCAGGCTGCTACAACTATCAATTCTCAAGTCTTGGAGATTACTTAAAGGGAGAATTCCTTGAGGATCCCCGCTCCATAAACACCTCAGCCTAGGCAGATTCTTCATGTGCAATTTCCTGAGGCTAGGCAAAACACTAACTGGGCCTTCGTCACCATTCAGTCCTTCCAGATCAAATATTTTTTGCATGGACTCACAATCCCTCACATCAAGACGTGATAAGAAATTCAAGTTTGGTAGCAACTAGCTGCATGCCCCCGCCATGCTGCGGGAATTTTAATTTTCTACATTATTAATATTATTTCAAATAAAAAATATAATTATAAGTTTATTATTAACTAATTTATATGCCAACCTAAATATATAAATACATGAGGGGTTGATGAATAAATCTCTACATTTATTATACATACTTAATTATCTATAATATAATCAATTTTATGTGTAGTTCACAACTAATTAAACCTGGAGTCCCCGCTATTAAATTTGTCACCACTCAAATATGGGGCACAAAAGATTCCTCAGAGGATGGAGTATCTAATAAGCATTAATAAAATTTTCGAGAAGTCAAACTGATAAAAGCTAAAAAAATGTTTTAAAAAAAAATTACTCACCATAAGTTACATCGATAAATGAGATATAACATAAGAAAGTCTTTCTTTTTTATTTTTTCTTCACTCAATTCTAGTTTATCACATGATGCATGGATAAAATTTTTGTATTATTGTGCATAAGGTAAATAGTAAATTATAGGATAAAAAATCTTGTCACATTTCAGACTTTTCTTAACTAATGATACTGTACTGATGACTATCCCCACATAACACATGCTCACCACAAAATTTTTTATCTGTCAACATTACATTGTCAACGAAAAAAGGCAAGTAAGCAATAGCATTTAGGTATTTTTAAGACAGATTTGAAAAATAGAGGACAATTAATAACTCTGAAAGCTAAGAGCAAAAAAAAATAAAAATTATGAAAGTAAGAGGGTATAAAAGTAAAAGCTCTTCACCTATTTTTGAAGGCTGATGCGTTTTAGATATATTGTATAACTAGTTGAATGCCCATGCCTTGCTGCGGGATATCAAGTAAAAGCAACAAAAGAAATTTATAGAAAAAATTCACCTCATTACAATGATTATGATGCCGCTGTGTATCATTCCCATGATGCCCTGCCTTTTGCAGCTGCAACATGCCATACTGATTGTTTTTTGTAATATGAAAAAAATAATAATAATGAACTCAAAAATGAATACCATACAAAAGAAAGATGTTTTGCCTCTTTCAAATGACAATTTATCTTATTATTAACGAAATTGTCAAGCAGGAACCTACAATCTTAACAATAAACAACAGTTACTTTATCTTCATTAGTATGGACAATATACAATACCTTTTGAGCCTCTCCAGAAATTGGTTTAGCGCCCAAGCATAATGAATTGGTGGAATCTCAATTTGTTGGAAAGAAGTGTAATAGGGAGAAACTAAAAGATATATAGAACTAACCAAGACACTATAGAGCCGGCAAAGGAGGCTATGTTGCTACAGTGGCACTGATGATGAGACTATAACTAAAAGCTACGGTAAATATAGTGGTAGGAACCGTGGACAATTACCAAGACTTTAAGCCTGCTAGTTTAGGTCTAATCCATAGCAGAACGTCTATTCTTAATTTGGTTGAGATCTAGGACTAACAAAATCCATATGCATTTTTGCCACAGAAATCTGCACCCAGAAAAGCGCAAACTTACCTGTATGATTAATGTCAAGCCTGAGAAAGGGAAGAACATTAGTTAATTTGTTGTCATCAAAATACCTCACTGGTTACATATTTGGGTGCACAAAGATGTTTAAAAGTGCAAAGTTTAGTGGCATTTAGTTGTTCAATGACAATAGATAAAGATTATACCCCATCGATGGGCAACTTGCGGAGTCTTATGATTCAGAATGACTACAAGGAAGAATACAAAAATTAACCAACAGCAATTAATTAACTCCGGTCATCAAATTCAAAAGAGCTAGAGAAAATATTTTAAAACAAAACACACACATAGACGCGACAAAAGTAATCGAACACTTATAACGCTTAATGGAAATCCCCTTAGGAGTTCTATGGAACTTCTGGAAACCGTGCATCCCAATGATCTGCATGCAACGAACCCAATTAGATTGATCACAATTCATGAAATCTAAACCGAATTGATGGTTTCTTAAACCGATAGACCACAAAATCTTAAGAAAGATAGAAGAGAAAAAAAAATGGTTGAAGAATTTTTAACCTTACTTGATAACTGGAGAAAGGAACATTATACACCTTATGAACGAAATGCCACAAAATCTCTGCCGACATCGACCTCATCTTAAGAAGTTATGACCGACGACCAGATGGCTCTAGCCATGGGTATAGAAAAGCGAGTGATGGTGGCAAAGAGAAGTAGGGAAGGGTGACTGAAGCGGTGGAGAAATTAGGAAACTCTAGACGGAGATCACTATAACCCCATAACGTGGCACTTTTTCTACCAAAAAGGAAACGTGGCAGTTAATGGTAATGGCATTTTTAGTTTAAAAAAAAAAACCTACAGCAAATTAAGTCATAAGGCGATAGGAAGGGTTGGTAATAGAGCAATGTTTTGAAGGATAAGAGGGTAAAAGCACTCGGGCTACATAGAGCGTCTGTTCTCTTTTAGTTGTTCTATATAGATTTGGAGGATATAGCTTTGTTGAATAAAGAAAAATTATCCACCACCACCCTCCCCAATCTTCCGAAGATTTTGACGGAAAGTTCTCCATGCTGACGCTCTTCCAACTGGGGAAATGCAGAGAGCTCCAAACTCTCCACGCCATCAAATGCAACCTGTAAAACACATAAATGAAGGATTAGTTAAGAACAAATCACTTGCAAAAATTATAGTAATAATTATAAAAATGCTTATCAGCTGTAATTCAAGTAATACTGCTCAAGGTCTCAAGCTTCAAATCCTGGTCTGACCTTTGAGCTCTCATAAGAAATAGGATAAAGTAAAAAAGTGCAGGAGTAAATATATACCAATTCTGCAAACATCTTTTGTATGGTGGCGTTCAGATTTCCCTCCTAAATCACAAAATGATGTGGAGATAACATTCCTGGTGAACTTTTGCCCGATGTATTACTTCCCCCAACTTTGGTGCGGTGACTCTACCGTGAGAGAAAATCTGCATCTTGGGACATGCTTGCACAATCAACTTTTCCAAAGATGGGAACTTGAACATGCAATTTCCCGAACAGAAGCTTGAAATGTTTTTCAAATCTCCAAGAAACATATTTTTTAGTTTTGTGAAAACAACCTCGTGCTCCTCTGCTGTTCCAATATCTGCTTGTTTATGTTTATGTTGTATTACAATTTCTGTCAACTTGTCACAATAAGCTACTTCCAGCTCCACAAGTTTCACAAGACTTCTGGCGGTGGAGGTTGTCACTAAACATAGTAGTTTATCACAGCCATAAACATTCATGGAGGTAAGATTTTCAAAAGATGCAAAAGATGGTGCCAGATTGACGAGTCTCTCACAATCTTTTACTGTTAGAGCCTGAATAGATTGAGGAGTAAACAGAAACATTTAGGGGTTGTCTTCCCAAATATGCCTTAGCTCCGTATTCGAACCCATTTCCAAGGTCTTCAGCCTATGCAGTTGCTTATTTGCACATCCTTGGGGCAATGATAGTTCTCTAAAAGAAGATCTGTAGACTCCAAATCGTTCCAGAATGGGAAATAGTCTTAGGAAGTTAGATTGGAAAACAGCTGACTCTTCTTCCAAATCAATCAATCGGAGAATCTTCGTTGCGGGAAGCAAATTTACGATAGCCTCCATAATTTCTGTCCCTCCGCTACTTTTGTAGCAGTTCACGAATGCAGAACCAAATAATCTCACGATAGCACAATTACGAGCCTCCAACTCCTTTAACACTGGACAGTCCAAAGTGTGTTGTCCTGCGTAGAAACCCTTCAACCCTGGTAGATGTAAAAGGTTCAACGAGGTTAGTCGAGGAAACACAAAACAAGGCATTGGTTCTTCGCCATTTTCTTGGAGTGCAACAATCTCCTCCAGACGGCAGGACCAAATTCTCAGTTCCTCCAGTTGTAGAAGATCATTTTTAGCGACAGAGAATGGAAACACATCCTGCAGAGTAGGGCAACTCCACAGTCTTACAGAGTGCAACTTGGAAAAGTTCAGGTTTCCTTGTGGATCCGTGCTCCATATATGCCTCAATTTATGCAGAGGCGACAAATCCAGTTGTCTCAACTGAAAGAAAGCTACATCATGATGCATTTCTTCTACGACTTCTACTTCCAAGATCTTTTCTAACTGATCACACATGCCCACCCACAACTCCTCTACTCTCAAATATTCTCAAGGAATTGGATGGAAATATATTCACCAGCTTATGACAGCTTGATATTGCCAAAGATTTTAGCTTGCAAAAGGAATCCCAACCAGGTTGATTGGGCCATATCTTTTCTAGCTCGTCAATATTTTGGAGACTTAATTCGAACAAAAAAGGGAATGCAACCTGCCAAATGTAATCAACTAATTAAACTTACACAGTAACAAACGGATATGAGTGTGCCGATGTACATCTGAGCAAGTTAAAGAACATAAAGAGGAATTTCATTCTAAGCAAATGATATAAAAAATATCATGAACAAAGAAGGAAAATAAAAAAAGAACAGTAGCAAGGGAGCAACAGCTACCTTCTCATCGAAGAGTGGCTGAACTTCTTGAGGTTCATCTTTGTTTGCATCATTATCAGCAATATTGCCCATGAAGGTCTTCAATTTATTGCAATACTCTATCGAAACCTTCCTCAGGACTGGACACTCAATCAGGCATTCGAAGCAGAACCTAGTGAAGTTGGGAAGAAACTAGAGCCTCAAAACTTCCAGCTTGGGAAACATTAGCGTCTGCATCTTTTCTTCTTCTCCCATTCCTTCTCTGCTTACTATCTCTTCCATCACTTCACACCTCTCAACAGTAAGATGTTTGAGTCGTGCAAGACACTTAACCATGGAAAAGGGAAATACGTATTTCAAATTGTCACATCCTCGCACTACAAGTTGTTTTAGATTCCCAAAGGACAATGAACTTTCTAGTAGTTTACTTTGCCATAGTTTTTCATTGTTGATTCGTTGCAAACTCAAATCCTGCAAATTTGGAAATAGAATTTGCATACATACAAAGTTTTGTATCATTTAATTAGTAGCTCAGGCTACCATCCTTCATAGAATTTTCAAATACTAAGCAAATAGCAATGAGATCCGCTTGGAAATAACTCAAAAGCAAATAGCAATGAGACTGCCACCGCAGACCCCAGGCCAAGATCGACCCTCAAAGAAAGCTTCTTCAAACAAAACTAAGGCCTCCTCATCCTCACCTAGTTGAGCATACCCATAAATCATCCCACTCCAAGAGACCTCATTCCTCTTAGGCATTTCATCGAATAGCTTCTTGGCATCCGTTATATCCCCGCACTTAGCATACATATCAACCAACGAACCCCGCACAAAAACATCAAAATCATACCCAATTTTAACGGCCAAAGTGTGCAAGGATCCCTTGTAATACTCTGGTAAACGTGTGTTTATTATTGATAATCATCAGCCTATTTATACATAATAGCTATGTTATACAATGGCAAGAATACCCTCAGTAACCCTAACTCTTGATACACAATATTTAACTACACAATATATATGCATATCCTATCACTCCCCCTCAAGTTGTACTGAGGACAGGTGTAACTTGTCATGAAGAAGACAAAACCGATCATTGGGTAGAGGTTTAGTGAAAATGTCAGCAACCTGACCATGAGAGGAAATATACCGGACATGTAGCTGCTTATTGGACACAAGGTTACGAACAAAGTGAAACTTAAGCTCGATATACTTCGTGCGAGAGTGAAACACCGAATTAACAATGAGGTAAGTAGCACTGAGATTATCAGACCATAAAAACGGAATAGAATGACTCTGTAGACCAATCTCATAAAGAAGAAGTTGGATCCTGGCTCAGTAGCTAAAGAACGATACTTGGCCTTAGTGGAGGAACGAGAAACAGCCCGTTGCTTCCGAGAAGGCCAAGAGACAAAGGCAGTACCATAGAAGATGCCAAAACCCGAAGTAGACTTATGATCATCCAGATTCCCCCCCCCCCACCAATCAGCATCATAAAAATCATATAAGTGAAGAGGGTGTCATGAGTAAAGAATAAACCAACCAAAGGGGTAATATGAAGGTAGCACAAGAAGCGCTTGACAGCAAACCGGTGTCACTCTGTTGGGGCATGCAGATATAAAGAGACCCTGTTGATAGAGTAGGCGATGTCAGGACGAGTAAAAGTGAGGTATTGGAGGCTATCAACAAGACTACAGTAAAGAGCATCATCAGAAAATGGGGCACTATTGCCAGCACAGAGCTGCTCTGTTGAGCACATGGTAGTGGAAATCGGACTACTTCCAATCATACTAGCCTTGGACAGCAGGCTCTTGATATACTTAGATTGATGTATAAAGAGGCCACGGTGTTGCCAAGTGGCTTCCAAGTCGAGGAAATAATGGAGCTTGCCCAAATCTCGAAGAGCAAACCGAGTGTGGAGGAACTAGACCAGGTCCAGGACCTGAGAATCTGAGGAGCTAAGAATAACAATATCATCAACATAAACCAAGCAATAGAGAGAGGTAGAATTAGTACACTTGTAGAACAAGAAGGTATCAGCCTTGGAATCATGGAAACCAAAGGCACGAAGGGCATTAGTGAGGAATCGATTCCAAATATGAGGAGCTTGTTTGAGACTATAGATTGAGTTTTCAAGTTTGCAGACATAATCTAGAAAATTCGGATCAATAAACCCAGAGGACTGAGATATAAAAACATCCTCATCCAAGCGACCATGAAGAAAGGCATTGAAAATATTCAACTGCCGGTTGGACCAGCCCTTAGCAACTACAACAAAAAGCAACAGATGAATAGTGGTAAGCTTGACCACAAGGTTGAAGGTGTCTGAAAAATTAACCCCTGGATGCTGATGAAAGCTTTAGGCAACCAAGTGGGCTTTGTGTCGCTCCACAGACCTATCAGGATTGGTTTTCGTCTCGAAAACCCACTTGTAGCCGACAACATTGTGAGCCTGTTGAGGCAGGACAAGGCGCCATGTACCATTAGTGAGAAGGACATTGTATTTGGCAAGCAAGCACGCCATTTGGGGGATTTGACAGCCTGAGTGTAGCAGGTAGGCTCCATATGGGACACACGGGCTGAAAGAGTCAATTTATCCGAGGCCTTGATGGTTTGACTAGTGTAAGTCCGTGTGGCTATGGTGTGTGGACTCGGTAAAATGTTGCACCTGGCATTGTGACAGGAGAGGTATGGGCGCACCATAAACAAGGAGAGCAGCAGGTGTAAGAGCTGACAGATGTGCGTGAACAAGGATAGCATTAGGAGCAACAGTGTCACCCTGTGCGACTGGTGCAGCCGCAACAGTTTATTCTAAGTCCGAGAACTGGGCAGGAAGGCGTGGTGGTGAAAGAATAGTGACAGGTGGAGGTATAATCTGAAGAGGAGAGGGGGCAGTGGCAGGAGAAGTGGAACTCACATCATTAACCGCTCGAAAAGGAAAAACCTGTTCATCAAACAAAATATGGCGTGAGATATAGAATTTACTAGAAGAGGAATCATAACATTTATAACCTTTGTGAGTGCAACTGTAAGCAAGAAAAAACACAAGGAAATGAACGAGGACTAAGTTTCTTCTTGGCATAAGGTCGTAACCAGGGATAGCAAAGGTAACCAAAGACCCGTAACTGGTTATAATCAGGGGATTGTTGAAACACAATCTCATGGGGACTGAACATCACTCGCAACATCAATCCTCTCCAAAATGGCGCAGGCCTTGGTTGCACTAGGGATTTTATGGTCGTTGGGACGGAAATAGCATACCCTTAGAGACACACGAATTGAGCCATGGAGATGCGCAAACCGGGACTTGGAGACACGCCTCGCCGCACGCGGCTCACGGTGGTTGCACTACGGTGGCGTGATGTCTGAGCTGTAGAGGTGGCTTTACAAGCAACGACCCATCGATTCATGGCAGGTGTAGACGGTGCTTGTCGTCGTCGCATTTGGTTTGTGCTCCCGTGACCTCGTTGATAGTCATCGTCAGTTGTGGTGGGCGGTGCGGTGTTCCTAGGTTTGTTTTAGTTCGCGTCTCGATGACGCTCGCTGCTAGTGTGGTGGCGTCATTCGCCACTATGACTGATCTGGCCATAAGCAGCCTCCTGTGGAGTTTGAGGTAGAAGACGAAGCCACACACTTCAAAAAAGGATTAAAGCATTTTTTGGTCCTATGTTGGTCCTCAAAGTTGGAATTTATCCTTATGTAGGATTTTGGCCTCTTTTCATCCCTCTATTTTCCCTTTTTAGTCTGTTTTGATTTTTCGGCCAAAATCCGGTGGGAAATGCTGACGTGGCAAGTTTTCTGGTGCCACGTCAGCTTTGTGGGGCCCATACGTCAAGGTTTAACCCAAAACCAACCCAAATCCACCCGATTTGTTTCTTCCAACCGAATAACCCATTTTGTAAAATTTAAATTTGCAAAAATAACCCCACCCATACCATTTAAAATTAAACGCCCAAATAATAAACTAAATCCCTATAGGGGAATTAAAATACAAAAAGAAACAAAAAATCTCTGAATTCATCCTCTTTCTCCAATGATTTTCCAAATCAGAAACCCTTTCACTTCAAAGGAAGAAAATCAGTGACGATGATCTCTTCTCCACCAGTTTACTTGATGTCGGCACCACCACCTCTGCAGTTGACGGGTTATCTACATTGGGTACCTCCCGACCTTTGTTTTGGAACCTCAATGAGTTCTTTATTGGGAACCGCTCCACGGTTTTTCTACGTTGGGCACCTCCCGGCCTTTATTTTGGACCCTCAAGGATCCTTGTTGGGAACCACTCTACGGGGTTATCTATGTTGGGCACCTCCCGGCCTTTGTTTTGGACCCTTAATAGGATCTTTGTTGGGAACCGCTCTACGATTTATCTACATTAGGTACCTCCCGCCCTTTGTTTTGGAGCCTCAATGAGTTCTTTGTTGGGAACCACTCCACGGGTTATCTACATTGGGTACCTCCCGACCTTTGTTTTGGAACCTTAATGAGTTCTTTGTTGGGAACCGCTCCACAGTTTATCTATGTTGGGCACCTCCCGGCCTTTATTTTGGACCCTCAAGGATCCTTGTTGGGAACCACTCTACGGAGATATCTACGTTGGGCACCTCTCGGCCTTTATTTTGGACCCTCAATAGGATCTTTGGTTTAGGTCACTCGTGGTCATTTTGGTGATCATTTTCTGAAATGGAGCCTTAGCATTAGGTACCTTATCAAGAAAAAAGCGACCCTTGGTGCTACTTTGTCATCCTCTGGAATGGCTCACAAGCATTAAGAACCCCATTTAGCGAAGGGATGCCCTAGATGCAGTATAGGTAGCTTTGTAGGTGGCACATATTGGCCTTGTATGCTTAACCTATTTTGCATCCATTGGGGCATTTTAAGCCTTTGGGAGCCATCTTGGGACGTCATCCTGGTTTTCATCTTCAAGCAAGTTTATAGAGGCTTCCTTCTCTTAGGTAACCTTACAGATTAACTTGAGTTCAAGATCACCAATTTGTGCGTTAGCGTTCCCAGTTCCTTTCGCATTTTATGGCGCGACTATGGGCCTTTGCGTTGTATGGCTCCGATGGGGCTGTTTGCAGCTTATGGTGTTTGTTCTCAAGTTTCATCCTAGGGCTTCCCTCTGATAGTAACTCTCCATTACTCACTTTCAGATCTTCCAGGTTATCATCAGTAGCCTTTGATGGTGCACACATGTTGGGCAGCCGTCATACTAATTCTGACCTCGTTTAGCCATGAGCGGCACGCATGATGGTATTTGACCTTCTCTCTCAAAAGTTTGCTGGCTTGGGTTTTGATTTTGTCGAGAAGCTCTCCTACTTCTAGCCCCTAGCGCTGAGGGTGACTGCATCCCTATCTTTGGGTTCTGTGAATGATGCTTTGTTGTTGCATAGATTTTCTCAGAGTTAGCTGCCTCCTTCATGCTAGAGCTTCATGGGGCATAAACATCCCCATTGGGTGCCACGTTAAACGTTGAGCAACCCTTGTATGTGTGGGAGTGCCTATGGAGGACAGCATCCCTAGGGGAGCCACGTTGGATGTTGAGCAACCCTTGTATGTGTGGAAGTGCCTACGGAGGACAACATCCCAAGGGGAGCCACGTTGGACGATGAGCTACCCTTTGTAAGAAACCTCATTAAGAGATGAGTTTCTTTTGTAAGGAGCTGCATTGGGAGATGGGAATTCTTTAGTCTATGAGGAGCCCCGTTAAGAGAAGAGCATCCCCTATGACAGTTTGGTATGTGAGGTGCCCCGTTACGAACTAGGCGTCGGTAAATGATTTCACGTCGTTCCCATTTAAGCAAGGGGATACGAGGTGGAGATATTGTGAATCTTGGAGATCTTTCCTGTGCTCGTGCATCAACAAGGTCAATGGTACCCCGCCTCTAGGCAAAATTGGCTAGGACTCCAAGAGAATTGAGGAGCGTCCTCCCATTTTGATTGCATGTAGTCTGGAGGGTCCGGATCTGGTAACCCCCATTAAGGGCAGCCCTGCTGCATTCACCCCTACGTTCTTGAATCATCTCGGGGGCCACATTTAAGGCTCATCAAGTGCCAATATGCAAGTCTTCAGTAAAACTTAAGAAATTGAATGTCCTGACATCATATTCGTTGTGTTTCCTTTTGGATGCCGATACCCATTGAGAGATGGGTTTAGGCAGGTGTTGCACCTCACGGGTGTCTTAGAGAGAGTTCCCTTGGATCAGGGTTCCCTTTGGACGTCGTGGCCCATTGAGAGATGGGTTTAGGCATGTGTTGCACCTCATGGGTGTCTTAGAAGAATTTTGCACCTCATGGGTGACTTAAACCAATTTTGCACCTCACGGGCGACTTAAACGAATTTTGCACCTCATGGGTATCTTATTTGCACCTCACAGGTGACTTAAAAGAGTTTTTCACCTCATGGGTGTCTTATTTACAACTCGCGGGTGACTTAAACGAATTTTGCACCTCATGAGTGTCTCATTTGCACCTCACGGGTGGCTTAAATGAATTTTGCACCTTATGGGTGACTCATTTGCACCTCACGGGTGGCTTAAAAGAATTTTGCACCTCATGGGTGTCTTATTTGCACCTCACGGGTGACTTAAAAGAATTTTGCACCTCATGGGTGTCTTATTTGCACCTCACGGGTGGCTTAAACGAATTTTACACCTCATGGGTGACTCATTTGCACCTCACGGGTGGCTTAAAAGAATTTTGCACCTCATGGGTGTCTTATTTGCACCTCACACGTGGCTTAAACGAATTTTACACCTCATGGGTGTCTCATTTGCACCTCACGGGTGGCTTAAACAAATTTTGCACCTCATGGGTGTTTTGGAGGGAGTTCCCCTGGATCAAGGTTCCCTTGGCACTTCTTTCATTGCATCTTAGCAGGCGAGTGCAATCCAAGTGAATGTATTCGACTGCCCTCTCCATGGGTTGGGCATTGTTTGGTCCATGGAACTTGGAAAGAGAGCTCGGGAGGTTTCTCCCTCGGCCTTTCATGTAGCACAACTATCTTGGCATTTTATCTTTCATTTGCAACATTATTGTGAAATTGTCAGACATAGTCCCTGGGGAATTCTGATTCGCCACGTTGGGTATCAAGGAGGTATTGTTGTCCTCTTTTAGGGAAGCACGATTTGGGAACCTCTATGCAAGCACCCCTGCCAGCTTTAGGAGGGAAGATATGGATCTACGCGGGAGCCTATCCTATCAGCTTTGCGTACCATCATAGAAGGTGGGCGCTATCACCGTACAAAATAATACATCTCCGGTAGTTCGCAACTGCTCTATGGTTTAGATGTAAGTAACATACTGAATGGGATTTGAATCCCTCTCATTTGCGTCAAATACACGACCTAGGATTTCTTCGGGAAGCTCTTCAGATTCCTACTCCAAGACAAGGGTGAGGGCATCTCTAGCTTCGGGATCCTACAGGTGAGACATGCTCGAGCTTCCGCATTGTGTATGAGATTGCTTCAGGTACTGCTTCAAGGTCCCTTCATAGGTTCCACTTCAAGGTGTACCTCAAGGTACCAGCTTCTTTACGAAGAGGGGCTCCAGAAAGTAAAAATCTATTTCGATTTTTGGTTCCTCCTCAAGGGGTCTTTTAAAAGATCAATCATCAACCTGGTAACTTATATGAGGTATCACAAGTATTTTGTTAAAAGCATTATTAGAATACTGTATAGAAAGTTGTCGAGTAATCTCTTCACATAATGACTACCCATATCGGCAAATAGGCAAATGATATAATCACAGTAATTATAATAAATTGCCATGATTTTCATATAAACTTTACGTCGTATGCATGACGAAGGAACCATTTAAACAACCCTCATGACATTTTCTAATGGTCGAATTAGCATCATGTAAGCTTATTGAGCAACATTGCTAATGGCATCATGTTTAACGAGTAATGTGACATAATCACGGTGGGACTACACAATTATAATGGATAATCATGATGTGATTGCACATATTACAATGAATGTCACAAAATACGATTACCAATTTTATCTTGATGCCATGGTGAACTTGCATTTCCTCAACGCATGAGGTATCAAAACAGCATATCAAGGCATCATTAATGATAATAAATTTAGTAGTGCTCACGATAAAAATCATGTTGACTTGCATCACCAAGTATGTTTTAGCCCACACACTGAGGAGAGCTTAGCAAAGTCATAACAAAAAAAGCCACAAGTCATAATGTTAAGCACCAAAATAGCTCAACGAGATAGCGACACTATTCCAAAAGTAATTGGATGGTCTCATTTATGCAACCATGCAATTTGTCAATGAGAACATGGAAACATAGAATAATTAAGCAATAATGACAATAATTATATCATGATTCTTATGCTGCATGCCCAAAGTAAAATGGGAACCATTTCAAGATGTTTTTATGGTATTAATGTCATGTGCGGATATGGAGTATTTAGTTCCAAATAATCCCATGAGGTATAATGAAGCAACATGTGAAATGAATGGATACTCAATTATTTTGTGAGATTGTCCATTATGCGTGATATCGGCGATGCATGATTTAATTATATATATAGTGTTTTCAATGTAAAGAATATATAAGGTAGAGTTACTCATTTTTTAAGAGGATCGTCATAACATACTCAAGCGGTCATTGTTCGCACAAGGGCCATTTGAAAATTATTCATTGGGCCTAGTAAACGTCTTAAGTTGTTGGACTTCATGTGATTGCAGTCCAATTTGATTAAGCCATCAGCTTCCCTCTTAGCTTTTCTACACCACACTTTTTTTCTTTTCACGCGTTTTTGTTGGTTGCCCTCTGCTAGTAGACCATCCACCATTGCCTCCAAGTCCGGCGAGGCAGTGAGCATGGTGCGGCGCCTGACGGCAGCGAGCGAGCACGTGACGACATCCATAGCAGGCGACACTAACATGGTGTGCCAGCACTAAGGTTCCCGCCATCGCCTCATTATCCGTGCGTGACCTGAGGATGGTCAACGACATTCGCAAGCTCGGGTTCGGGCCGGTTTACTTCCAGCAACGGTGGCAAGGCTTAGATCCTGCAGGATCTTGTCCATTCTGGCCAGATCCTCTTGGTTTGGCGATGATCGAACGTGAAGACGACGTTTTCCGAGCTTGACGACCCGGTGTTCAGGTGTGGTTCTCGGGTCCCCGCGGTTATGGGTCCTTAGTTCGAGAGACGGAGTCATAACCGCTCCTCGCACTGGCATGGACTTTTCTACTAATAGCCACATACGGTGATGACTCCTTTATTCCCGAATCAGATGTGTGGTGAAGATGTGTGCTCGGATCTTGCCGGATCTGACTCCATGTGGCTCTCTTGGCCGTGGATCCTTTCTTCTTCGCGTCAGTTGAAGCTTCAGGCGACGTCGATGTTTGTGATGCTCACAAACTTGGTGTCGGATATCTCTCCAAGAAGCTGGGCAGCCATTGGGTTCTTTTGTTGCGGCGACTCTACAACACTCAGTGACAGCTTGGCCATTGGAGCCGACAAAGGCTTGGAAATTTTCTACTCTCTTTCTCCGGCGATGCTTGAGCGGTGAGGTCTTATCTTGGGTCACCAGTCTTTCTTTTGGAAGTTGCATTTCTATTCTTCCATTGTGTTGAGTATTGCAGATTTTACTGAATCCGGGTCTGTTTCCTGGCAGCTTCCTCGTGTGGATCGCATGACCCTAGTGCTTGCTGCAACAAATTGGGTATGCAAGGCGTTTGGATTCTACTCTTCTCGGTCAAATTCCGGTGGCTTCCACCTGGGGTCACTAGTCTGCTTTTAATTTTTTCTTGCTGTTGTTTAGTTTCCCTTTCAATCCTTGTTGAATGAATATAGAGGCTCAGACTGTGTGGATCTCACAGATCCGGTTGTTTTCATGCTTGATTTTTTTTTGACGCTGATGCACTCAACATGTTGATGGAATCGAACTTGTTGATGCGTGCTTTTTCATTGATGGATTGTTGAATTCGGTTTGTTGTTTTTTGCTTGACTCTTTGTTTTTTGCATGACTCTACATGCCTTGATTGTATCGTTCCTCTTTGAGATGAGCTTCGTTGGTGCTCGGTTGATGCTTGATTTGTTGATAGTTGGTGGTTGATCATCAATGTTCGCATCTGCATCTGGATCTCCATCAAAAATCAACCAATGTCTGCATCTACATCTGCATCTCCATCAAAAGGATCTCGTAGGGAACCTCTCGGACTCCCACTGTGGTCGCCAACTGATATGGAAAAATATAGAGAGAAAATGAAAATTGTATTAATCTCTCCAGTTTGCCATTAGTTTTTATATAAATGAGGACTCTATATTTATAGAGCCAAAATACACTGTAGCGTCATTCCAAAGCAAGATATGAGTTGGCAACACTTGGCCTTCAAGTTCCTGGTTTTATGCCTGATTTTGTGCATGAATTTTGGGGACTTGGCTTCCACAAGAAGCATGGATGGAACGTTGAGAGATGTTGGGCGTCCCATCTGGGTAGAGTCCCGGGCCTGCTGTGTAGCTTCCCGGGGTACCCTGAGTCTTGGGACCGTTGTGGAGCTTCCCGAGGAACACCTTGGTTAGTACGGACTCCTCTGTCTGTTCGGTTACATGGGCCATCATGTAGTCCAGTTTATGGGCTCGAGCTTTGTCGGGTCCACTAATATTTTGGGCCATATCAGAGATATTGTTTTGTAAATCATATGAAATGAATTCTGGATTCGGTGTTAGTTGATCTTGTCTTTGTATGATTTACACATGTTTCGATGATTGAGTGCCATGCACACATTTTGGATTTGGACAACTGAATTGTTATTGTGAATTGAATAAATGGCATGGCATATTCGGTGAATTGAACTTATGGCACTTTGTGAATTGTATGTGCAATGCAAATTTAGGTATGACAAAATTATTTTAAATCTTTTGCTTCCTTTGGTTGCCGATTGGTGAATCATTGTGTGCTGTGGCATGTGCCACAAATAAGGATGAGAATTTTTGAAACTGCTGCAAGTTTAAATCGCATAAGGTTTAAGATTTGTGCAATAGATTTCACTTTGGTCCCTAAAATTTTGGTTTCTATCATTTCAGTCCTTACATGACAAATTTAGATTATTTTATAATTTGCCTAGAAGGATTAAATTTAAGGAATATTTGATTCCTGCAAAACATATTTTGTGATATTAAATTGAATATCTGGTATTATATTATTTTGGAATGTCGAGTATCTTAGTAGATTAATTGAAGCAACATGTTACCAAAGTAACCTCTCTTGCATAGATTAATCTATTTTAAAATATGAGATGTTTGTATGTAAAATTTATGCAAATAGTATATCAGCCCAAAGGAGGATTATTATTTTGCCAGATTTTACATACACTTGTGGTGATAAATATGTAACGATTATCAGGTATGCCATGTGGATGATAAGTCGGTCCAAAGAAAGCCTTATTATTTGACCGGTCTAATTGTCAATATTTTTTTTTTTTTGAACAGCAAAAAAAAATTACCGCAATGAGTACCACTTGCAAATTGATATTACAGCAAAAATCACTGTAATGAGAGTACCACTTGCAAATTGATATTTTCTGTCCAAAGACTAAAATATCAATGTTGTGCTAGATATCTTGTTGGGGCCCACCACACAGATTGAATTTAATTACTATGATTTGCATACAATTTAAGAAATTGTGAGCTGAATGTGTTTAATTCTCTACAAAGTTACAACTTCTGCTTGTATGGTGTGTGTAAGTATCAATTTCATATGATGCTGAATGACACAAATTTTGAGATTTGGATGACAATATTATGATTGTTCTCAATTGCATGAGATCAGGGTTTTGCACTATAGAAAGAATGGCTTATCCCTCATACAGATAAAAGTTTCCCATAAGGTCAAACAGGATATTTGGAGGTGAGAATGCTATTATCGCTTGAGTCTCATGATTATAAGACATGCAATTCAAAAAAAAAAAACCTTTAGGGGCAATATGTCCATTGAGGATAATACTTAAAAGTTTCTTGAGAAACTTTAAAAGCACTTTGTCGAGAGCACAAAGGTTGAAACAAATTTATCAGTATCAAAATTTGTTTCTACAAGCATAAGGATAAGGAATATAAGGGAGTACATCATGGAGATGTCTCATTTTTTCCTAAACTTAAAGGCATTAAAGTTAGATCCTTCTAAAGTTATGCTCATATTTGGTATTTACATTTCTTCTTGCACTCTATGGTGAATCTAAAGTGATTTGAATAGTTGTAAGGAATCAAGATTTCTTGATAAGAATATTATTGCAAGAAGATGATATATTTGAAGAGAGCATCAAGAAAATGCTTGATTGGCAAATTCCTCTAAGGGCCACAAAAGGAAAAGAGGAAATAAAGCTGCAATCGGGAAGCCACGAAGGAAAATGCAAAAGTAACAAGCTTTGGTATTTACTTGTTACTTTTGAAAAAAGGCTGAAAATAACAAAAAATATTCCAACTATGCGCGTTGGGCGTGTTGAGAAAGGTACTTAGTTTGTTTTGAAGTTAATTTGACTTATGTACCAAGACATTTTATGGATAGATTTCAGTTTTACTATTCAAATAAGTGTATCCATGCAAGGTTTGCTCATGTGCCAAAAGCCAAATGATATTGAAAAATACATCTTTATGGGGGCAATTATATGTAAATAAACTTTTATTGAAGCTCTGAGGCTTTCTAGGTTGTTAATGAGAACTAAATTATATTTGAATTTGAAAAAGACCTTTTTTGTTACTATCTTTTATACAAAATTTAGTTTACTTCTATTATGGACAAATCAGGTTATTCTTATCCATTTAGAAATAATGAATTTTGTATTTTAGATGGAATTTGGTTTATTTCTATTTTTGGACAAATTTGGTTATTCTTGTCCATTTAGAAATAATAAAATTGGTCTTTTGGAAATTCAAATTCTATTGATACTAGTTCTCAATTTGTAAATGACAACCTCTGTTTAAGGCTTCATATATTGAAATCTTGCATAATAAGGCATGGTACAAATATAAATTAACTAATATGGAATAAAATTATTATATCTATTATTGGTGGCCACAACGATAGATATAATAAAGGAGGTGGAAAATCTCTAAAGCCTTTCTCTTAATTCTTAGAGGTATATGGTTTCCAGTACACAATGTTGTGTAAAATTAAGCATGAACGGTATTGCTGAAAGATGCAATTAGTCATTCTATTTTACCAAGTTCGCTCTAAGAAGAAGTAGTAAAGATGCAGCTTACATCCTGAGTAAAGTTACAATCAAAGTAATAGCTAATACTCCTCATGAAACATGGACAAGATAGAAGCCTAATATTAGGCATCTATTCATTTGGAGTGATCCAACTAAGGGTAGGCCATTTAGGCCAACATAAAGAATTTGGATCTAAAGATAGGTAGCTACTACTTTGTTAAGTAATTTTAAGTAATTATGGGGTTCCAAGTTCTTTGTCCCACAATCCAGTTATTTTGTGACAAGAATCCAGATTTTTTGAGGAAATTGAGTTTGGAGGGGAAGATAAGATGGAAAATACTGTCTTTGAAGAGGAACTTATTTCTCTTCTATGGTTTTTATAGACAATGATCAAGTTTTCATTAGTAATGTTATTCGAGATAACATTGTAGGAGTCTTTCTCTTAAATTCAGAAATCAATCATAAGGTTCAAACTCAACAGCCTCAAGAACAAGTGCCGTTAAAGAAATCCACTTGAGAAAGGAGATGTAAAAATTCGGATATTATATTATCTTTTCCTAAGAACATAAGGATAATGTAGGATTGATAGAAGATGATTTTATCAGCTTCCATCAAGTCATAAAGAGTTCTTATCCTCAAAAGTGGAATAATGCCATGAAAGATGAGATTAAGTCTATGAAAGACAAAGATATTTAGGATCTTGATGAATTGCCTGAAGGTGAGAAACCGATTGGTTACGAATAGTTATTTGACACCAAAAGGATTTAAAGGCAATTTTGAAAGATATAAGGCTCGTCTTGTCATAAAGGACTGTACTCAAAATGGTGGCAATGGTTCTAAAGGGTCTTTCTACCCAGTTTCAAGGAAAGACTCTTTCAAGAAAATAATGGAACTTGTGGCTCATTTTATCGTTGAGCATTAGATAGATATAAAGATTGCATTTCTTAATTGTGATATTGAAGAGACAATTTATATGGTGCAACCATAGAATTTGTGTTGGTAGACTCAAAGAAAATAGTTTGCAAATTAAAAGAATCCATCAATAAGCTTAAACAAGCTTCATGTCATTGGTATTACTATTTTTGTCTAATAATGATTTCATTCGGTTTTGAGAGAGATATAGGCAAAAATTTTGTATCCATAAGCTCAGTGGGAGTAAAGCTAGTTTCCTGGTTTAATATGTCAACGACATATCATTTGCTAATAGTGAGATATGTATAAAGTACTAACCAAGAAGTTTCTAATACTCTTAAAAATAGAAGATCTTGGTGTAGCCTCTTTTATCTTTGGAATTCAGATACGTTGAGTTTATTCTCGAGGTATTCTTGAACTGTCACAAAAGAGTTATCTCGTTAAGGTTCTTAGCAAATTTGGAATAAAGGATTATAAATCAAGAAATACCCCTATTTTTAAAGGAGACAAGTTTAGCCTAAATTAATGCCCTAAGCATGAGTTACAAAATTTATTATGCATTTACAATTAAAGGTCTAATATATGCTCAAGTATGTATGCATTTGGATAATTTTACATTCCTGGGATATTATATAGACAAAATATCTCAATAACCCTAGAATGGATCACTAAAGAGCAGCAAAAGGGGTTATACGGTATTTGTAGAGAATAAAGTGTATATCCTCACATATATGAAATTAGAATCTTTGGAGATCATTGGGTATTCTGATTCTAATTTTGTTGGATGCCAATAACGTAATAGATCCATATTTGGACTATATTTATTTACTAGCTGATGAAGCTATTTCTGAAATAGTATTAAACAGACACTCAATGCTTCTTCCAGTATGACAGCTGAGTTTATAGCCTGTTTTGAGGCATTTGAGTATGAAATATGGCTACATAATTGTCACTAAGCTGTAAATTATGGATGGTATTGGTAAGTCATTAAGGACGTTGTGTGACAATTAATAAGTCATTGTGTATTCCATCAATAACAGTAACTCATTAAATTTTTGCTGTTAAATAAAGAGTTTAGAGAGAACAAGTGTATATAGAACATATTGGGACAAACTCCATTATTGCGGATCCGCTCATTAAAGAGATTACCAGTTAAGGTTTTTCATGAGCATACTGCTCATGAAATACAGTTTCGTCATTGTTTAACGAAATACAGTTTCAGTGGGAGTTTGTATTTTGTTGTTCTTATTTCCAGACGCACTTGGTATTTTCTGCAAAATAAAGTACATTTGGTTTATTTATTCTCTGAATAAATTTATTATGGTTAAAGGTTTGAGGACCAGTTAGAGATAGGCATGTATGATCACATTAGATGTAATTTCCATACTACATATTCATACTTGTTCTATGTCATTGAATATGTTAGTATGGCAACTAGATGGGTCCAGTTACGAATAAAGGCTAAATGCATATTTTAGGGTCCGTACTATTTTAATTGCCCCTTTTAGGGGTCTGTACTAACTTATGACCCTTTTATATACCCATACTATTATATATCATCCCTTTTAGGGGTCTCGGACAGTTCCGGAGCTGACGTGGACTGACCGGATGGGAGGTGCATCAAACGTGCTCTGGCTTGCCGACACGTGGCAACGCTTGTAACAACAACGTATGTGGGCCCCACTCCTTAGTTTTTTTTTCCAAAATCTATTTTTCCTTATATTATAAATTCATCTTGTTTTGATTTAATAAATATATAAAAAAAAGTTAAACGAAAAAAACCAAATAAACTTTTTCCAGGTTTACCAAGATTAATTGTGGGTCCCACTTTCAAATTTTTTCCCCAAAATCTGATCGTCTCTACATTAAGTTCATCTTTTCTTGATTTAATAAATACATAAAACAAAAGAAAAAGAAAAATAATCCCAATCGTAATAAACTCTCACCCAGATTCTCACGCCAACATTAATTTTGGGCTCCACTCCCAATCTTTCGTCCACAATCTCTTCTTTTTATGTATATTATAATTTTTTTTAATTTAATAAATGCATGAAACAAAAAAATTAATCTCAAACTGTAATAACAAAGCAAGGCTTGGAGCTTGGAATTCGTCATCCCCTGGTTGAGTTATTGTAAATTTTGGGCAGGAGCTATCCCCATCAACGCAAACTCAGCCTTGCTCCAACACTGCCGAACTAAGCCACATTGGGTTTCCACTATCTAAAACAGACTCATCCTCCATCAACCCCGAATCTACAGGGATATCATCATCACCACACTTTGGCACCATCAAGCAATCTCAACCACCAAACTCATCCAAACTCCCCACTCTTTACAGGCTCTCCTCCCGAAGCCACAGCCTATTATCCCTTTCCCTTCTCGCTCATCACACCACCACCACCACCGCCCCTGCCCCTGCCCCTGTCCTCTCCACCGGCTCTGCCAAGGTCTCCAATCGCCTCGTGAAGATCTCCGTGGTAGACCCTGCGCGAGATCGTGGGGCTCTCGAATCACTCCCTCCTCACGGCCCTGACCAAAAGCGGGCTAATCAACGGGGCGTCGCACCGGCTGGAGGAGATCGACGCCTGCTACCTCACAAGTGTTGCAGCAAAGAAGCCAGAGCATCGTGCTGTGTAAATCTCGTGGCCATAGAGATGCAGAACAACCTCAGATCAAGCCAGATTCATTAGGAAACAACTTCCTCACACCCTCTATCCATTTTCAAATTACACAAATTGTTGTTTTTTATTGCTGTGTACATGGCCTTGTCAATTATCGTCTTTAATGGATCATTGGTTTTTATGAATTTTTGAGATGAAGAGGCGGCCATGGATGGAGAGGAAGAAGTTTGTTTTATTTGATAGTTTGATTTGATTTGAATGAGGTTTTGTATTTGTTAATGGGTTTTGATTTGGATTTGTTATTGGTGATGGTGGTTGCATTCGTTGGAATGGTGGTTGTTGGTAGAGGTGGGGAGGCGGTAAACGTGGAAAGGAAGGGGACGGTGGGTGTGATGGTGGTGGGGAGGAAGACCAGATTTGTTTTACTTTTTATTTTTTTAATACATTATTTAACTTTTTATTAATAAACTTCTGGATTTTTTTCCAGTTTTATTTGTTCATATTAGAAATGGTTAAAACGGTTTTAATTCAATTTTGTTGCAAAAAAAATGGCTCGCAGGCCCACACTCACACGCTGCCAATAGCGCGTGTAATGCACTGTTGAGTTGGGCAGTCCACCTTAGCTGTTAAGCTAACCGAGACCCCAAAAAGGGACAACATATAAGAGTATAGACATATAAAAGGAACAAAAATTTGTATAGACCCCTAAAAGGGACAATTGAAATAATACAGACCCCAATATATGCATTTACCCTACGAATAAATGTAACGAAGGCCCTTTGATCTCATTCTAATATAGTAGATAGACCAGATTGTTTAAGGAGATGTTTCAAGAAAGACAGTCATTTTTGTACACACTCTGGAATATAATTGTCTCAAGAATAATATAGCCCAAGTGGGAGATTATTGGAATTATTTAATATTATTGGCTTATATTATTAATAACAATTATATTATAACCTTTATGTTCTCGGAAAAAAATAACAATTATATTATAGACTGTCTTATTTTATAGAGTCATTAAGTGATCTATTTTGGGCTCTGAAACATCTATGTTGGCATGGGCTCTAATATGTGTAGAAATCTAATACTAGTAATTAGGGTTTTATGGGCACCCTAATTGACCTAGTATATAAAGAATTACGGGTTAAGCACCTTTTGTATACCTCAAGTTTTTCTTTTGTCCTGATTGTATACCCCGGAGTTTCTCTGTCCCTTTTATGTACCTCGAGTTTCAATTTTTGTCCTTTTCATGTACCTCGGGCAGCCCAAGCGATGACATGGCCATCTATCGGGGTCCACTTGACACGTGGCATAATGCCATTGGTGCCAAATGGATATTATTGTGGGTCCCACCTTATTTCTCAAATATTCTAGTTTGTGGGTCCCACAAAAAGATCTCACGTGGCACCATTGACATTATGCCACGTGTCAAGTGGACCCGGGCAGATGGCCATGTCATCGTCCGGGCTGCCCGAAGTACACAAAAGGGACAAAAATTGAAACTCGAAGTACATAAAAGGGACACAGAAATTCGGAGGTATACGATCGGGACAAAAGGAAAACTCGAGGTATATAAAAGGTGTTTAACCCAAAGAATTACATGTAGGGTTGTGGTCCCCAAGATTATTCCTGCGTTCTCTGCTCCATTACAGAAAAGCACACAAGGCGTTGGAACCAAATCTTGGAAGCTCCCAATCCTCGCAAGTCACCGTTCAAGATTGTTCATCATGGATTCAGGTACGCCTTGCTATACCTGATTATTTTTATTGATTATCTAATAATTTATCAACATACTTAGACATAAAATAATTATTTTAACAACCAGGCCTTGTCGTTCGTTCATCTGGATTGCTCATTGCAGGCACTTGATGGTCCCTGGAAGAAATTCCTAGGCCAACTTCACGAACAAGATCGTGCATGGAAAGCATATCACCAGGCTTGTTATCAAGCAACAAACTAGAGGCTCTAAGCTTATTCACCAATGAGTCCACTCTATTCTGTGCCTCTTCGATAGAACTGATACCATGAAACAATCCCAGAACCTTACCATATTTCAAGAACTCCGGATGGGTAGCATTGTGCCCCATATTTCAAGAACTCCGGATGACTACAAAGACAAAAGGTTGACTTGAGCTCATCACTTTCTAAGCGGTTATAACTGAATTCTATGTAGGAATTGGTAGCAGCCTAAATTCCTTGTGAGTAAAACGAGGAAGGCCTTTGCAGTTCTACCAAGGCATTCTTCCAATTGGGCAATGTGTTGTTTCTCATTGTTGCTGCAACTATCACAATGGCAACTGGCAAACCTGCACACTTTTTCGAAATCTGAATTGCTGTGGAATGCACATCAGGATTGTCAACTTGATCACCAGCAATGCTTTTAAACAGCTCCCAGGCTTCAGTTTTATGTAGGACACCAAGTGGAAAGCCTTTTTGACAATTCATTCCACGTGACAAGACATCAAGGTTTCTAGATGTTAGCAGTAATTTGCATCCCTTCTTGTCGGCTTCACTAGAAACTTCCGGTTCCTGGGTGTGAGCATCCACTAATGGGATTCCAACTTTATGCAGATCAAGTCTCGCCCATAAGTCATCCAGAGTCATAAGAATTTTCTCTTGGCTCAAGCTCTGAAGCAATAAACCAGCTCTTCCGACTTCAGTCTCGTCCTTAAACTTCAGCCCCAACTGGTCAGCAGTCTCCCCTTGAATAATCTTAATGTTAGGGGTTCGGGTTACAGTGGCAATAACCACACTATCAAATAACTTGGCGTCGTTAACTCGTCTTGCTATCTCATTCACCAGTGTGGTCTTGTTATAGGCTTAATTGAAGGAAGACAATTTGCATGCAGGGATTCTCCAAGATTTTGGGTTGAATTGATCTCCTTTAGGGTTCTGATTTTATTTCTCCATTTAGCATAATCAGTCTCTTTTATTGTTAGAGATTTTCGTTATTTTTATTGCCTTATTAGTTGGATACTCTTCAATGAGTTTTACTAGCATCAATATTAGGTTTCTATCTTTGTACTCACCTAGTCCTATTTAATGGGCTCTATGGAATAAAACAAGCAAGCAAATTCAGACATTTTATTCTAAGAGATTTAGAGCTCTCTCTCTAACGAGAACTCAAGGTAGCCTACTCCCTTTGAAGAGTTGCAAGGTTAGCTAACTCCCTTAGAGTTGCAAACATAGGCAAGAAAAAAGGTCAGAATAAACCTCTCAAGGGTCATCGCCCTTGGACTAGATCCTGGAAGGAAGATCCTAACAACTTGGTAGCGGATTCAGCTGTCATGGGTGATGATATGGAATCTCGTTTTCAATCCCTCGAACACACTCAACAACAGATGCAATCTGATTTGCAAACGATGGGGAAGGTGCTGCATTAAATTCAAAAACAACTGCATGAATTAGTGAGTTTGAAGGCTCCTGCAGTTGCTGATTCTTCCACCACTCCTTCTGCTCGCCATCATGCTGGTTCCTCCATAGATCCCGCTTTTTCTGGCACTGTTCCCAGGTTTTCAAAACTTGATTTTCCTACTTACGATGGCAATTTTGATCCTTTAGCTTGGTTAAACAGGTGTGAGCACTTCTTTAACCATCAGCGTACAATTGATGCTGACAAAGTCGGCCTGGCAGGCTTCCACATGTTGGAGGAAGCGCAATTTTGGTACAACCAATTAAAGGCCCAAGGCTTGCCTTCCTGGGCTGAATTTCGCCACCGATGTAATCTCCGTTTTGGACCTCTAAAGGGCAGTCGTCTGTTAGGTGAACTGGTGCAGCTGCGCCAAACAAGTTCTGTGGAGCAATACCAAAAAGAGTTTCAGGCCAAATTGGCCCGTGCAGGTACTCGGGTGTTTGATGATCAACATGCTGAATTTTTCATTGTTGGGCTTGCAGACAATATTTGCCATGACGTCCAAATGCAACAGCCAAATGATTTAGATACGGCTATGAACCTTGCCCGGGCTTTCGAACTCAAACTCCACGACCAACTAACTGTTGCTCCTACTAGAACTTCGTGGGAGGATTCTCAGAATTCGCCTACTGCGGTGGTGCTACCCGCAAGTGGCTCCTTTCCTTCTTGCTCGACTGTTTTTAAATCTTCCTCTGCAGGTTCAAAACCCTTTGTTCGCAAGTTAAGTAAGATTGAACTAGCAGAGAGGCGTGCCAAAGGCCTTTGTTACAATTGTGATGAGTTTTATTCTTCCAACCACAAATGCAAAACTTTATTTTGGCTGGAAGTTTATGACCCAGATCCACAGGCCACCGAGGTGGGTACGAATCCAGGACTTGGCTCACTGCCTGCCCAATTACATTGATTTTATGCTTGAGGACAAGCACCAATTGCAGGAGGGGAGTGATGTAGGCTTAATTGAAGGAAGACAATTTGCATGCAGGGATTCTCCAAGATTTTAGGTTGAATTGATCTCCTTTAGGATTCTGATTTTATTTCTCCATTTAGCATAATCAGTCTCTTTTATTGGTAGAGATTTTTGTTATTTTTATTGCCTTATTAGTTGGATACTCTTCAATGAGTTTTATTAGCATCAATATTAGGTTTCTATCTTTATACTCACCTTGTCCTATTTAATGGGCTCTATGGAATAAAACAAGCAAGCAAATTCAGACATTTTATTCTAAGAGATTTAGAGCTCTCTCTCTAACGAGAACTCAAGGTAGCCTACTCCTTTTGAAGAGTTGCAAGATTAGCTAACTCCCCTAGAATTGTAAATATAGGCAAGAAAAGAGGTCAGAATAAACCTCTCAAGGGTCATCGTCCTTGGACTAGATCCTGGAAGGAAGATCCTAACAGGTCTTCCCCACACCCCCATGTTGTACCACCCTCACTAACTGTACTTAAGACATCCAGAATTTGCCTTAGAA
The DNA here is from genome assembly GCA_028386065.3 of Turnera subulata. Classification (NCBI taxonomy): domain Eukaryota; kingdom Viridiplantae; phylum Streptophyta; class Magnoliopsida; order Malpighiales; family Passifloraceae; genus Turnera; species Turnera subulata. The sequence continues at coordinate 48,434 of JAKUCV010002439.1, read as the reverse complement.
TGGACATCCTTGACTCCAGGCCCCCATGGTTGGATCTTTCATGTGCTACGGCCGGGGCTTGTATTCGAGGGCGGTGGGCAATTGCAGTGAATTTTTTTGTTGCAAAGTTCAGCGACAGCTGCTGCTTTCTTCTCAGCTTTCTTGCTAAGGTGGTATAGCGACTTGATGTTGGGACACAACCCACATAAAACACATCTTCTTGGCTCTTTCTTCATCATTTGCAAGTTCCTTGACATTGTTGGTTATTTTTCCACCTCAGAAAGCCATTTAAAAACTTCTTGTTTAATCAATTCCGCGTTGTTTCTAGCTCTGTCCACAGAGTGTTGCATCGTGTCTCTTTTATTCTCCAGTTTCTCAACTTCTTTCTTCAAGAACTCAATGTCGCTCTTGTATTTAAATGGATAACTTACTTGACGGACGATTGGAGCAATAGCATAATCAATGATAGTTGGAGCAATGGAAAGAATGGCATCCAGGGCCATTATTAATTACTACCCCTTTGCTCTTACTCACTTTGTGCAGTTTGCTTGTGTATCACTTTTGCCTTCTTCTTAGATTATCTGCCATAAGTGTATAACAGGGAATGCATGATACTCTTATCTGCCATAAGAGTATAACAGGGAATGCATGATACTGTTATCTGCCATAAGAGTATCACTTATTCTTTCCTCAATTACTTTATCTCTTGTTTTTCCTTTTCTTTCCATTTGTTTACACATAATGAAATAATATAATGATAAATCATCGTGAGAGAAGGAACAGGGGGCGTACCTTTTTTTTTTTTCACCAACACTCGAAATACTTTTTGCACTGGTGAGCAAAACTGGTCTCTGATAAACCCCTAAGGATCAACCGGTTGTATCTAATAAAAGCTAGATTTCACTTCCTGGTTCTGACTTTCTTTGCTTTCAATATATAGCACCGCTTGCTCAGTGTCAATTTGGTTTCTGCTATGCTGTCTTTTTAACAAGTTTTCTATAGTACAACTCAATCAATCCACCCTATCTAGGGGCCTATGTAGGGAGGAGTTGATCGTATTCATATATATGGATCTATGGGGACCATAATCATGTGCCAAGCTAGATCATATATATTGGGGTGATCAATTAATGGAAATTGTTTTGAACCGTTGAGTTGAGGAGGAAGAGAAGGATCCCAGTCAAATGAATCGGTCTGTACTGTCGTTTCTTAGGTATAATAAGTCAGTGATGGGGAAACATGGAATAAGCACACACTGAGGCACAGCAGGAGTGGGGTTAATCAATCGTCAATCAATCTATCTAATGACTAACACCTTGGGTCCTACTCATGCTCAGGATTGGCCACCGACACAATGTCTTCCCTTAATTAGATTTCATATTTGGAGTTTTATCCCAACTAATCCAAATTTAATTTGTTATTATGTACTGACGTTTTTGGGAATAAATTTTTTTTCTAAAAGATTGTCTCTTGTAATTTTGAATGATCATTAATTGAGTTTTTTTTATATTTATTTTTTATTTTATATAACAATAACATCTAATTTGTCTATTTTTAATAAAAGTGAAATAATGACAAATTATTCAAATAATCTTAAATTCTAAGCCATTGATTTTCTTTCTTAATTTGTGTGAGGATTCTTTAAACGTCAATTAATTCGGAATGGAGGAAATACTTGATTATGTTGGGTGATTCTTTTAAAATTTTTTCGTATACACCAGAACTTGAGGCTCAGCAGTTGAGACATCGCTCAACAAGAATGAAGCCCTCACCATTTCGACACAAACCTCACATTGGTGAAGATATCATCATTTTTTCTATGCAAACTATATTAATCAATATATCTAAAATATAGCAGAGTCTAAAAATGCAACAAGTGGTTTACTTGTATATCCTCCTAAAAATTTATTTATTACAAGCTATGCCTACTTGATTTTATTTTCTTTTTTTTTTTTGCCAGATACATTAAAATCGTTAAAAACACAAGCATACGTTGCAAAGGGGAATGAGGCAACTTGAAACGATGCAACCAAACCAATGAGGGAGATACACTGTGAAGTAGGTGAGGAGCACAGTGGAGCAGGTGTTGAATTAAATACATAGTTATAGAGATATTTTTTTGTCTTCTGTTTTATTCCTTTCTACTGCATGCTTTGCGTATCAGGTAAATTTGGCTGACTTTTCTTTCTTATTTTCCCTCTCGGATTCATCATGACCCTATATCTTATATGAGATAGTAATAATAAAAGCTAGATCACGCATAATAATATTTAAGAATTATCTATTTCACCTCTCCACAAGATGTTTTTCCATTGAGACACTCTGATTACATTCTGAGGTTTCTTCTCCCCCTTAGTTTTTGCAATTTTCATTTTCAATTACTTTTCTCTCCATAAATTTTCTTCTAGTGAGAGCGTAGGCTACACGTCCTATAGTAAACAGTCTTTATCTCGGGTACTCTTCATATCCCTTCTTTTCTTTCTCATTGCAATTCATCTTTCTATCGGTGTCGTGTCTCTAATTTCACCAAATCCACCTGCATATACGAAGAGAGAATGGAGTTCTTCAGGGCAATCGGACCCATATGACAGTAAACTGGATCCTCTAATTTTCTAACGATGGTGCTTGATAGAAATCGAAGTTGTTATTGTAAGTCACCTTTTCTCAATTTGGAGCACTAATTAATAGAATGCTTTCTTCCTGCTCATGAAATCCTCTAATTCCTTCTATCATACCATTCATAACAGTTCTAGAATTCCATGATTGATCACCTGAAAGCTGAAAGAATCCCCATTCTTCTCAGAGAGGAGAACGACACACTAATGGTTGTTAGACAGGCCCAATTTAGAGAACAAATTAAAACAAAAAAAAAAAGAGCAGCAAGAGATTTTTGGCATGTTTTATTTGGTTGTTTCTGTTTTTGAGATTGCAAGTGATAAGTCAATAAAGTGACTGCAAAAAAGGATAGACAAAGAGCATGAACAGGAAGATGGAGATTTGATTATTGAGGATATGTTGTTTTTGTAGTTGGGAAGAGGCAGAGAGCAAGGAGATGGAAGGTTGCTGGAGGACATGACATGGATAAGAGGATCGAGGTCTGTTTAAGTTTTCTCCTTTTTTTCTTCTTTTCATATAATTTGCTCTCTTTTATGGTAATGTAGGCTGTCATATAGGTGTACATAGCAATAATTTGTTTATTTCCGTTCCATATTATCTGCTTTCGTATGTTATATCGCATGAGAAATCAAGAAAAGTCATATTTTTTTGGAATTGTGAGTTGCATCATCCTGCTCCTCGTAGAAGCTTTTCTTCTATCTACACTTTGTATTTTCTCTTCTAGCATTCCTCATTCTAATAATGAAATTAAATTAATGTAAATATCACTCAGCAACTAAAAGAAAAAAATAATAGATCCTGAAAATAATAACCACCAACTAATTCTTGCATCTTTGATAGACGATTGAGCTACTTTATTGCATTCGAAAGCATATTAGTAGACAAAAATATTATACTAATTGTGTGAATTTTAATTGTTAAAACATAAATAAAAATTACATATTGCCAGTGATTGGCTTATTGGAGACCCCTACATGCTAAACTGCAGTAAGAAATGGAAAATTACAAAGTAAGAGTCACACAATGCGTAACTGAATTTAATGTTGGTTGTTTTTCTTTCATTGACAATGAGAATAACAATGTAATATACATTTTTAAATATTTCTTTGATCTGACTAGCTATCCTCTTCTCTTCTGTTAGACTTAAGAAAATATGTCTGGTAAAGGTTGTTACATGTTGTAAATGATGTCAGGGATAGTTTTGTTTCAGTTTTTTTTCCCTATTAATTCATGTGACATAGAGAATTTTCTTTGTATTATATTATGAATATCTCATGGATTTTTTTTAATCATGTTTTTATAGTTGAGCACACCCCTAATACTATTGGTTGTTGAATTGTTTTTGGATAATATATTTTACCCAAGTATACGAAAGATTAACTAAAAGTGTCTCAAAGATTAACAGATAGATATATAAAGCTTATGGTTTTTGTGCTAGCACAACCTAAAATGTTATTTATGTGTGTTCGCGCACGAACAGTGAGCGACCCTCGACTTTACCGGATCCGACCGTTGATAGGCCGAACGGACGGTGTCGCGCGTCCTGGACCGGGTTCCGGTGTTTTAGGTTTTCAAAATTAAGTCATACTAAGAAAAACATGGTAATTCTACACTACTGTGCGATAAAAGTAAATTGATAAAAAAAAAAGATAATTGCTTGATTGATCTTGGGATCCCGAAAAAACCTTGTCAATAGCCTTATATAGGCAATGTTCAAAATGCAACAGATAAAATCAAGATCTCTTAAGACCTTGTTCAATTTTCAAACTCGATAGCCTGCCATTCAAAACTCCCCAAACAATTCGTTGAACTCAAATTTGAAACCTCCTAGATAAGATAATTCCAACCCTCAATCAACCAACAACCACCAGTCATGGACCTAGAACAACCAGCAACCATCCAGAATAACTAGTCGTGGACCCAGAACAACCGACAACCATCGAGAACAACCAGTCATGGACCCAGAACAACCAGCAACGGCTCATAGAATAGCCAGAGAGACTAGTCATAAAAGCCTCCCGTAGGCCCAGAGAACAACCAGGGAGACTGTCACGACAACCAAGGAAACTGTCACAACAATCGTCCATAGGCCTATAGAACAACGAGGGAGACTGTCACGATATTTATAGGCCCATAGAACAACGAAGGAGACTGTCACGACATTTATAGGCCTATAGAACAAAGAGGAGACTGTCATGACAACCATAGGACCATAGAACAACGAGGGAGACTGTCACAACAACTAGAACAACCTGCAACAACTGGTTGAAACCATGTAGCAATCAATCCATCCCTCAACAGGCTCACGATTTTTGGTTCGGTGTAAGCAACTGCCCCCCTCGGCCCTTTAATTGAAGGCTACGACAAATTGAAGGGGTCTTCAACCTCTAGTTTTTTAAAAACCAGAACTTCTGTGAAGGCCCTCCCCCCGAGGGACCCACCAAATCCAGGTATTGTTACATCACTCCCTCCGCCCGATTAAATCCTTTACCATGCTGCAGCACTAGGGATTCGAACTCGGGACGTGATGCTTTTTATCCCCCTCAAGGAGAGCACAAATGAATTGGTGAAGGTGCTCTCCTTGAGGGGGATAAAAAGCATCACGTCCCGAGTTCGAATCCCTAGTGCTGCAGCATGGTAAAGGATTTAATCGGGCGGAGGGAGTGATGTAACAATACTTGGATTTGGTGGGTCCCTCGGGGGAAGGGCCTTCACAAAAAAAGGCGCCTTTTTGTGAAGGCCCTCCCCCCGAAGGACCCACCAAATCCAGGTATTGTTACATCACTCCCTCCGCCTGATTAAATCCTTTACCATGCTGCAGCACTAGGGATTCGAACTCGGGACGTGATGCTTTTTATCCCCCTCAAGGAGAGCACCTTCACCAATTCATCTGCATCCCCCTCAAGGAGAGCACCTTCACCAACTCATCTGCAAGCTGAAACACCCGTGTCCCAAGCTGAAACACGGTGGCTGCACAGAACCGGTGTTCGCGGGATCCTTCTGGCAGTGAAGGTTTAAACCCCGGTAAGACCTTCTGCAGCCGCCTCTTTCAATTCGTTTCTTGTTGGTTGTTGAATTGTTGGCTTTGGAGTTTGTATGTTGAGTTGGGTGTGGGCATTATCTTTGGTTGTTTGATGGTGGCAGAGTTGACGTGTTGGTTTGGAGGTTGTTGGTGAAGTTCCGGCGAGGCTCACCGGAATCCGGAGTTTTAATCTTAATTTTGGCATGTAATTATTAATGTAGAAATAATTATTGTACCGGGATTTAAGTTATTTAGTGGAATAGTGTATGTGGGGTTATGTGTTTATGTAACAGGGAATTTACCGACACGGGTAGAACCTTAGGCCGGGAAACTTTGGTTTGGATTGACCTTGGACTTAAGTAATGGGCTTTGAGCCCAATCCTCCAATTGGTTAAATAAGGACTTAAGGAAGTGGGCTTTAGGCCCGGAAATTGGAATTGGGCTTAGATTGGACTTTAGGCCGGAAATTCGTAAAGGACATAATGAGTGGGCCATAGGCCCGGGAACTACTTATTGGACTTAGTTGGGCGTAAGCCGGTGAACCTTAGGTCCCGATACTCGGAGTTTTGGTGTGAGAACATTATGTCGGGTTTAGACCCGGGAATTTCATAATTGACTAACTAGGGACGGGTTTAACTCAGCTGAGCATTATAGTTACATGCATGCACGTCTTTATTGTTATTGTTTGTAATTTGTTGTGTGTGCCGGTATTCAGGCACGGGTAATACCTCGGGAGCTGGAGGATCTGTTTTGGGAAAAGCTCCACAGGACAATCGTCGTTGAGGTGACTTTATATGTCTTTTTATGTTTGTATGCATGAGCTCGTTGGATTGGTTTGTTTGAGTTGCATGCTTGTTTGCTAACATGCTGTAATCTGTATTGTGTGCCTAAGTGTACTTTTTGCCTATGAGCTGGATGATTGGATTAGTTATGGATTGTAACATGTGGTGTGATTCTGGGTGTTTGGTGTGATGTATTGTGGGTTGGAGACCCGGTTATCTGTTTGAGCTGTTTTATCACACAACCCTGTTAAATCACAATCTCTTGGCACACATAAACTCATAACTTGCGAATTAAGATAATGTACAGTAGAAGCTAGGCTACTGTGTGCTGATGACCGGTTGTTTCGAGCGGGAAGTGATACCCCTCGGGTTTGCTTGCGGAATAGCAAGTGTTATGCAGATTTGCATATGGGTCTGTAATGACCGGTTCTACCTCCCTCCTTCTACCTCCCTCTTTCTACCTCCCTCTTTCTCTCTGTCTCTCTCTCTCTCTCTATGGTTATGTTGGGCTTCTTGCCTGGTTATATTTGGGCTTATGCCTGGTTGTCTCATGAGACGGGACCGAGCTCGACGCACACAGTAGGGGCCCTGAATAATAATCTATAATAAGAAAACTTAACACACAACAGATGGAGAATAATGAACTGTTTGCTTGATTGGTTTGGCATGTTAGTACTGGTTGTTGTATGTTGCTTACTAGTCTTGTTACTCTTCTTTTCTTTCGGACTTGATCTGCACACTCTCATAATTAGACTTATATTGCTCACTGAGTAGGCGACTCACATAATCGCCAATGTTGTTTTTCAGACTTTAGATAGCGTGCAGTCACTTTCCATCCTTCCAGAGTACGGACGTGGTTATCTCAACAGGTAGCTGTGCTTGATCTCCCGGTTGGATCCATAGAGTCGGCATGCATGTTGTTTTGATTCTCTTATTTTTACTCCGTTTGATTCTTCCGCTGCATTGGGATTTTATTGAGATGTCACTATTGCTTTTGGATTATTTTATCGGCGGATTGCCGGAATTTACTATTGACGATGTATCGGCAGGATGCCGGGTTTGATTTGAGGCTTGCTAAGCCGGTTTGACTATGTTTGTTATGACATCTCTTTTATTTGAGAATTTTGGATATTGTTGATATTGGTTTTCGTGTCCCGGATTGCAGGGGTGTTTTGGTAATTTCCTTTATCTGAGTATTTTATTTGTAAAATTGGGACACGGGTGTTTCAGCTTGGTAGCGGAGCCAGGTTGCAGATGAATTGGTGAAGGTGCTCTCCTTGAGGGGGATAAAAAGCATCACGTCCCGAGTTCGAATCCCTAGTGCTGCAGTATGGTAAAGGATTTAATCGGGCGGAGGGAGTGATGTAACAATACCTGGATTTGGTGGGTCCCTCGGGGGGAGGGCCTTCACAAAAAAGTGAATTGGTGAAGGTGCTCTCCTTGAGGGGGATAAAAAGCATCACGTCCCGAGTTCGAATCCCTAGTGCTGCAGCATGGTAAAGGATTTAATCGGGCGGAGGGAGTGATGTAACAATACCTGGATTTGGTGGTTCCCTCGGGGGGAGGGCCTTCACAACTTCCCTTCTTTTGGTAAGGGCATTCAGATTAGTATGCCCTGGTCGATTGCATCCAAAGCACACCGAAAGATCTTTCTTAAAGTCATCAGCTCTTACTTCCTTAGAGTTTCTTCCTTTGAACTACTTCTTCATTTTAAGATATCTAGCAAATTTTCTGGAAAGAAGAGCCACATAGGAATCACTTTCATTACGATCATTTGGTTCCTGCACTTTCAAGACAACATCCTTCCTCTTAGGTTCTTGTTCCACAAGCTTATCACAATGAACAATCAGCTTGCCTATCAGCTCATCACACGACAGTAGATTCAAGTTTTGAGCCTCTTCAATAGAAGTCACTTTAGGTTCTCATTCTTTGGGAAGTGATCTCAGAATCTTTGCAACATTTTCTCTATGTATGATCACTTTTCCAAGTGTCGCAAGATTGTTGCATAGTATGGTGAAGCGAGTATCCATCACTTGGATGGTTTCACCAGGAACCATTTAAAATAGCTCATATTCTCTCATCAAATGGTTGAGCCTTGATTCCTTAACCTGATTTGTACCTTCATGAGTGTCACATAATAGCCTCCAATTTTCTTGAGCACTTTCACAGGATCTGACCCTTTGAAACTCACTCTTGCTGATACCACATAGTAGAGCATCTTTGGCTTGAGCATCAAGCTTTGCTCTCCTCATTTCCTCGTGAGTCTAGAATTGCATATTCCTTGTAGGTCTACTATAGGGATTCTGCACAATATGCCACATTTCAAGATCCTTTCCTTCAAGGAAGATCTTCATCCGAAACTTCCAATAATCAAAGTTTGCCCGATCAAAGTATGGTGCCTTGTTTACACTTGTTCCCTCAAAAGCCATGATCTTTGTCTCTGGATTTTACTCATTAACACTGAGAACGTAGCTCCGCTACCAATTGTAGGCCCAAAAGTGCCTAAGAGGGGAGGGGTGAATTAGTCTTTGAAATTTTTTCGAGTTTAGCAGGATCTGGTTCTTGTGAAACCAGATTCGGGTAAGGCTTGATGAGTATTTAAGGCAAGAATACGAATGAGGTAGGGAAAGGAAAGCAAACACAAGTGATTTAGAGTGGTTCCCCCTAACCTGGTACCTCTACTACCTAAAGGTTCATTCCTTTAAGATTTCAAGCACTCATTATACTTAGGTTTTTGCGGGTTCAACATTAACCTTTACAAACACAAGCTTTTCTAGGCTAAGCTCAAACCTTTACAAGCTTTTCACAAGCTAAGCTCTAACCTATCCTCAAATCTAATCTTAGACTTGAGTACCCAACAAATCTAAACCAAAACTTGCTTACAAACTATCCTTTGAAATTGTTTTGCAATACGAGCAGAAAAATCAAATTTTGAAACCATAATTGTAAGCACAAGTATGAACTCAGATTTTGCACACTAGCTGGAATAAATTTCCAGAGGTGTTAAGGATCCTCTTTATAACATTTGAGTTTGGGGGGAAAAGTAGCTGCAACAGTTCTTTGAACTCCTAGTTGACATCAGTTCTCAATTACTCCAAATTGGGACTATTGCGCCATGTCAACTCCTTGGTTGCAAAGCAATTCTAAGAATTATAAGTTTGGACCACCATCATGAGTTGAGTGGGAGTTGGGTGATAAAGTCTCCTACACATCCTTTAAGTCTTTCTTTTTTTTTTTTTAGGGAACTTTAAGTCTTTCTTTTTACTTGTTCACCAATTCAGGCCGTTGGAAGTGGGTTTTAAATGCTTAGAGGACCACACGTAAGTTGTTGGAAAAGTTGAAAGTGACAGCTCCCAGATATGGTTGCAACAAAAACCATCTGGCGTGGTTTTTGCGGTATGATTTATTAGAAACCATACTTCCTCCTGTAAGCTAAAATTAACACAAGACAAAGCTCAAAGCTTTTTTGTTATGTAATTTGTTAATCATCAAAACACAATTAAGTACCATGACTAAACATGGTTAAATCACAAATTAGACTTAAGAGGTGATTAACCCAAATTTAAGCCAACACAGAAGGCATAGGAAATTAATGAATTTTTTCTCAAAGCTATAATTTCGTATATAGAATAAAAAATTACTAATGTAAATTTTTTTTAAAAAGAAGCTAAAACTTACAAATTTAAAAATTAATATATAATAAAAGTATGTAGTTTATGTAACTTTAGCAATAGAAATTAAAAGATTATTTATCTATGATCTTTTAAGGCTGAAAAATGTTATACTATCTTAATCATTAAAATTAAGTAAAGTAATATGTAAATTTTTTTAAAAGAAGAAACAAAGTAAAAAAATTAAATTCTAATAACTAATGTCCTCAAGATAATAATAACAAATTATTATTACAAATTCTTCATAAAAATAGTGAAGTTTAAATCAAAGATACTAATACAAGGAGAAAAAAATATTATAAAAAATAATGGTTTGTAAATTTATGATTTAGTTAAAGTGTAAAGTTGGTGAAAATTAGGTTAATAAAATAGTATACTCTACTATAATATCGAGTAATTGTTAACAAAATTATTGTTCCTATTAAGAAACTAATTAAAGTTATAACTTACACGGTATATAATACTATTAAGTTAATTAGAAAAATAAAAAATAACTAAAATTAGAAAAACTTCACTATTACTAATTTTATGCAATTTTTTTCATATTTAATTTATTTACTTTTATTTTAAAAATTTGTTTATCATTTTTACTTAAATATTAATAATTTTTTTTAAAAAATTACATTATAGCTTACCTTACCACACGTGCAATAAAATTAGTTCCTTAAAAGATTATTCTTGTTTTGTTTCGTCTACCAACACCTTTCCCTTGCAATCGCATTTATTACCAGATTGGCGGTCAAGAAAATTTTGAAATCATGGTCCTCCCTACAAGGAACGTCCACAAAAGAGGAAGAAATTATGTTTTTTTCTTCTTTGCTTAATTTTTCCCACTTTGCTTATTTTTTTATTCCTGTTTGAAACATTGAAAAATTGCCTGTATTACTAAAACTAATAAGGTAATAAATCGGAATATTCCCACCCCAATTCCAAAAGGGTTTCGTATTCCTCAAACCGCCACCAATTAATGGTAGCGGCGAAGTACTCCCCAAGTAAATAAAGAGGCAAAAAAAACAACTTACACATATATAAATACACACAACCCCTGCGCTTCTTTTCAAAAACCCTACAAACGTAAAACTCCTCAAAAAAAAACCCATTACTCTTCTTTTTTCAGGTTCGTGTACAAGAGAAACTCTCTTCTGTTTTAGCTTTTTAAGACTCTCTCTGTTTGTGTTATTTAATTACGGGTTTTGTTGTTTCTTTTTTGTTCTTAATTTCTTTAGTGTTTTTCCCTGTGTTACAGTGCAACAATGGAGAAGGTATTGGGAGGAGCACAAAGCACTGTGCTTGGTGGTGGTGTGAGGAGGCCGAAGACGAAGATAGTATGCACACTTGGGCCTCAGTCGAGGTCTGTGGAGATGGCGGAGAAGCTTTTGAAGGCTGGCATGAACGTTGCTCGCTTCAACTTCTCCCATGGAACCCACGAGTACCATCAAGAAACCCTTGATAATCTCAGGACCGCCATGGCCAATACTGGCATTCTCTGTGCTGTCATGCTTGACACCAAGGTATGGTACAGTTTCATTCATTCTATTCTATATACTTGTTTTCCTTTAATTCTTACGTTCATGTTCCTATTAATTAATGGTTGGTTAGGTACAAGTGACATTGTGATTTGTTTAATTTTTTTCTTTTTTAAAAAAATTGGTTTTACCCCTTTTTACTGTCTTGGTCTTAGTAGAGTTTTATGTGTTTGATTATGATTTTATGCTACAATCGGGAAATTGCAGCCTCTGTTGTGTATGTTTTTCTTCCTTTTGATTTTCTTTTATGTTACAATGGGGATGCATAAGTAATTCTGGCTTTGGTGGGTAAACAACAATTAAAAAGGAAAAGATAGTCCCAAGGTGATGGACAAGTCCACTTTTTTGGTCCGCCAATTTCCATGCCTCTGTTTCTTTTAGAAATAGGTGCTCCCTAATCTCCAGGAAGGAACCCTGTTCCATAGCATTATTCTCAGTATATAGACTTTATTTTTCTTGAAAAGAGACTTACTTTAATTAGGAACCCCATCCTAAGCACACTTTCAGATTCCAAAACTTATGCCGCTTAATTTTGTGGTCTCTAAGATTATTCTGATAGCTTTCCAATGAATAAAAAAACAGAAAGATTGCTGCTTCTTTGAAACCAGTGCAAAAGAGGGGATTAATTAGACTGGTTAATTAGCCCCAAATTATTATACTATCCCCTAGCTTAGATGCTTCCTTAATGTTGCTGTGTTAATTGTGTGTCAAAATTTTTAGCTAAACACGGTAGAAGACACCATACTGAATTTGCTTTTGTTTAAGGATACGTGTGCAATTTTCTGACAATGAGCTTCCAAACTGTTAATATCACAGGGCCCAGAAATCCGAACTGGGTTTTTGAAGGATGGGAAACCGATTCAGCTCAGGCAGGGTCAGGAGATTACCATCTCCACTGACTATAGCTTGAAGGGTGATGAGAATATGATCTGCATGAGCTACAAAAAGTTGGCTGAAGATGTCAAGCCAGGGAGCGTCATCTTGTGCTCTGATGGCACAATCTCGTTAACTGTTTTGGCTTGTGACAAGGAATCCGGCTTGGTCCGATGCCGCTGCGAAAACTCTGCTGCATTGGGCGAGAAAAAGAATGTCAATCTTCCTGGAGTCGTTGTTGATCTCCCAACCCTAACAGAAAAGGACAAAGATGATATCCTGAACTGGGGGATTCCGAACAAGATTGACATGATTGCACTTTCCTTTGTTCGCAAAGGCTCAGATTTGACAGAGGTCAGAAAGTTGCTGGGGGAACATGCAAATAGCATCCTTCTCATGTCAAAGGTGAGGGAAAATATTTTATCTCCTGAAAATTTCCAGAGGAATTTTTACAGAATTAATCCATATATAAAAGCATGTGCTGAGCTGCTTTTGGCCTTTGTTTTTTGGAAGACAATAGCGCCTGATACCTAAGGTTAATGTGTTTGCAGGTTGAAAATCAAGAAGGCGTTGCCAATTTTGATGATATTCTGGCAAATTCGGACGCATTTATGGTGGCTCGAGGTGACCTTGGAATGGAAATCCCAATCGAAAAGATATTCCTAGCTCAGAAGCTGATGATACACAAGGCCAACGTAGCAGGAAAGCCGGTGGTGACGGCAACTCAGATGTTGGAGTCAATGATCAAGTCTCCAAGGCCCACCAGAGCTGAAGCTACTGATGTTGCCAATGCTGTTCTTGATGGCACTGACTGTGTGATGCTCAGCGGAGAAACTGCCGCGGGAGCCTACCCAGAAATTGCTGTTCAAACCATGGCCAATATTTGCATGGAGGCTGAAAACTTCATAAATTATGGAGATCTTTTCAAGAGAATCATGGAAACAGCTCCAACGCCCATGAGCCCATTAGAAAGCCTGGCTTCATCAGCAGTGAGGACTGCTAACCTCAACAAGGCAGCCTTTATCTTGGTCCTAACCAAAGGAGGAACCACAGCCAAGTTGGTGTCTAAGTACCGACCAAACGTCCCGATTCTATCTGTGGTCGTCCCGGAGATCCAATCTGATTCCTTTGAATGGACATGCAGTGATGCAGCTCCAGCCAGGCACTCTCTTATCTACAGAGGACTGGTTCCAGTCTTGAGCACGGGCCCTACCAGAGATTATCATGCTGAGACAACTGATGAGATAATTGAGCATGCTTGCCAGTATGCAAAGAACAAGGGGTTCTGCAAACCAGGGGATTCAGTTGTGGCATTGCACAAGATTGGCTCTTCGTCAGTGGTTAAGATCATATACGTGAAGTAAACAGTCTGATTACTTGAGAGTACTCTAGATTTTGAGGAATTTATGTTTCAATTTTAGTTCTCCCTGAAGGATTTTGAACAATGATAGCCAATATGTTGTGAGGATTGAGAGCAAATGCAGCGTTGTTACAATTTTGCAGAGCCAAACTATTCTGTTTTGGTCATAGATTACAACGGGATCCTTTTTTTTTTTTCATATTTCAAGTCAGTGCACACATTCATCATAACTTACTTCCACTGCCTAATTTTTTTGAAAAAATCTTTATAGGTCTGGAAAGTTTCGGTGTTATGGGTCTGTTGAAACTCTGATTGGTGAATTAGTTTGTGTGCCTTGTTTTTTTTTTTGTCAAATGTTTGCCTTGTTTTTAAAAGCCTATGTCTATTCGTGATCATCTAGTGATTACAAAATTTGAACGGGTTTGGACCTCTGTTCACAACTATTGTATTTTGGAGCAGGAGAAATGAATGACCAGATGGGACAAGAGTCCAAAATTGGGCTCTACTATGAGGAAATGTGGAGAGCCAACCACTGTTCACAAGAATACGGTCAAGCTTACGAAATGTTGGGTTGTCGATTTGCTTATTAAACCAAGTATAAAAGGAACCAGTATATGGAAGATCAAAAGGACCCCTCAAATTTAAACAGGAACGAAAATCTTCAATGTCTTGGAATAGATGATCAACAGATTTACAGGACTCGGCAGTAGAAAGTATAATATTGAAACCGCCCAATAAGCATCAGGGACCATCACCGAGACCAACCCTTTGGCTAAAATATAGAACGCTAAGGGACCATCCTTTGGCTAAAATATAGAATGCTAGGAAACAGAATATTACTATTCTGAGTTAGCACCATAAATGAAAGAAGCAAAACAAAGAATACCTGACAAGTAGAGTACCTCACAATGTAAAGCATTGACATCCAAAATAGAAAGCTGCAACTGATTAGACCAAAATAACCAAATTCTTCCAAGAGAAGAATGGCTATAATTGCCATAGAAATTCCAATATGTGAGAAAAGATCGTCTATATAATCAACATTAACCTGATGCACACGAGTTTCCACAAGGCAAATAATATCAGCATTGAAGGAAATAATGCGTTGAAGCATATCCCCCCACGTTTCACTAGATCATTTAAACCTCTAATATTCTATAATAACCATTTCATCATGTAGGAAAATAAGTAGAGGAACTAGATAGAGCTTTATAGTCTTAAAGGTATGAGGTAGCTTGCTCTTGATATAAAGGAGTAAGTCAATGAGGGACAAAACAGAAGAGGGGCACAACGATGACTTAACCGAAACATTGGATGTGTCACCCATTCTTCTCCCACTAAAATAGGGGAGAAGAGTGGTTGGAACGAAAAGACCATTATGCTCTTTAACCATTTTACGGATTATTTTATATTCAGGGGTAGTTTCGTCATTTTGTAAAAAATGCCAAATCCAACTTGTTTCTGGAAATTTGGCAAAAAATTCCGATACTTAGGGCACGGCCCGGTCTGCGGTAAAATAGTTTCCAAATTTAAGTGCACGTGGTAGAAATTCAGTTTCGGAGTGTAAAAAGTAAACATCGTGGTAAAAAATATATGAACTTTACCAGAGTTGTTACATTTAGGCTTTCTAGTTTAGACCGGAATTTACGTCCTCTCCAGCAATCTTTTTCTCTAGTTACATGTGAGTGAGAAATTCTTTGGTGCTCACTCGTTATCATGTCATATCTAACATGGTACATAATATGACCTCTAACATCATTATAATTTAAACGCATTAACCACATCAATATTTTCTGCAATAATCCAATTTTTCTTTTCCATTTATGCTTTTTACCTTCTTTTCTATATTCTAGACGCCCTCCCCTCTCCTCTCCTCTCTAGTTGTCCTTCGCCTTCCTCTCCTCTCTAGCAAATTTTTATTTCATTAAGCCTATATCAACTTAACCCATTGGTCTTTCTCTCATCCAATTTCTCAACTTCAAATCTTAGGATTTGAAGGGGTTGAAAGACTTTTTTTTTTTGGTGAACAGGAGTTGAAAGACTTTCAACAATTATTTTAACGGAACAGATTAGTATGATTAATTAAATTATTAAGTTGCATCCAATTTTTTTTGTTTCCATCGAGCATTAATTTATTGGAGCTATGATCCCGTTAATTATGGGATTATACAGTTATCCTTTTTAATCAATTGTTAATTTTTAAAATTGGAGCCCAAAGTTGTTGAATGACCCTACTGTTTCGCTTTTCTATCAAACTTTGTGTTTTAAAATGGACCCGACCCTAAAAACTATTTTAGAGGTGAAGATTCATTTAAGTGAGCAGTTTCCAACAACATCCCCGTAATTTGTTTGGCAAATTAAACTAAGCTAATTAGTATTGGGTTTAACAGTCCAAGCCCAATTCAGTGTAGGAATTATATCTTGTCCATTAAGTAATAATTCATATAAATAAATATCTTAGGGTTTTATTATATGTGTTGAAAAATATTAATAGTACTGTGGCTACGGTGAGGGTTATCAACGTGTGTGAGGGTTTCAAATTGAATAGCAGTTGTTTGTGTGGACTTGAATAAGGGATATGGATGATGCTTTATTGGTTGAGGGTGTTGTTCATCAACCGCAGCCCTTCACGCTGGTCACCAACTGCAAGAAAACTCATCGGGGCACAGACCATTCTATCATAAACTCCGTTGGCTGCGTGCCACATCCATTATTCCAATCCGACAAGAAGAGATTCAACATGGGTTTTCTGCCTTGTTTCAAGCGTGGAAAGGGAAGGCGTGGTAGGGGAGCCTATGTTCGCGTTGCTGCTTCGTGTAATGACTTGCTCTTGTGCCAGTCTACCCATCCCGTAGACTTGAAAGAGAGGGTTTACTGTCTCTGCAATCCATTGACCAGAAATTAGATTGCTGTTCCACCCTTCCCCAAGGTATACCCAACCTTCAAACATCTGGCAGTAGGTCAAGTAGTATTGTGTCATGATGATAATATCAGCTACAAGGTTGTTAGAACTCATGAAGGAACTGGTGATTGTTGGTTCACCGCTGAAGTTTTCTCCTCTGAAACCAGTACGTGGGTGACTCTGGAGGTACCGGATATTAGATGATAGGAATTAGCTGTGTATTAGTTATGTAACCTGATCATATTATGTCATTAGTCTACATTGTATGAAACACTTGTACTCTAACTCAATATATATAACACAGGATCGTCACATTAGGGCATCCTTGTATTCACTCTTTACATGGTAGCAGAGCAGGTGCTCGTTATTTGATTCCTGTTATACCTCTTATTCTTTCTTATCCTCTCTTATTCCTCTGTCTTGTCTACCGAGCCTTCCATCCTTTCTGGTTCTCTTTCTTCTTCCTCCTCTTCTGCTGCTTCTGTTATGGCTTCTTCTGCTTCTCTTGTTCACTATGTCCTCAGCGTGAGCAATATTCGCAATTATGTCCCTGCTAGGCTAGATTTCAGTAACTTTCTAGTATGGCAAAGTCTCCTTTATACAGTGTTCCAATCTCATCAGGTTTTGGAACATATAGATGGAACTGATGTGCAGCCTGACGCGTTTCTCCCTTCTGCAACCCCTGACGCACCGCCTACACCCAACCCCTTATACACCCAATGGAAATAGATCAATAGTACCTTAGTGACTTGGATTTATGCCACCATTAGCCCAGGTCTTTTAAAACATGTTGTTCGTCCTGGAGCCTTCCCAACTGCGCGTGAGGTATGGTTATCGGTTGAACAGCTTTTTTCCATGATCATGTTCAAGCTCGATATATGGAATATAGGTCAGCTTTTGTTAATTCCAAAAAGGGTGCTCAGTCTATGTCTGATTACCTTCATTTCATTCGCAATATTGCGGATAATCTCGATTCTATTAGGGTAGATTAAGTGATGATGATATAATCATGCAAATACTCGATGGTTTACCCGATGATTACAATGATATAGTCACTCTTCTCACCTCTAAGTCTCCTCTACCTTCATTATTTGAGTTACGGTCCATGCTTCTTGCCCAGGAATCTCGTAAGGCTAAAAATTTTTCCTCTCCCACTCCTCCGTCTTTGGAATCCTCGCAAGCTCTGTTTACTCAACACAAAGGACGTGGTGGAGGTAGTGGCCGCGGTGGCCGGGGCGAGAGAAGGGGTCGAGGTTTTGGTTCGCCTTCTGCTCCTCGTTCAAACTGGAACTCCTCTCCTCGTCCTCCGTATGCTGCCTCTCGGCCTTCGTATGAATCTTCTGATCGTCAAGCTCGATCTTCCTCTTCAGTTCTTGGACCACCTCCTGTTCAGTGTCAGCTTTGTGATACTTACAATCACACTGCTCGACATTGTCCTCAACGGTCCTATGTTGGTCTTCATGAATAGCGAAATCCAGTTTGGTATGCTCACACCGAAGCAACTAGTCATATGACTAACTCCACTGCTTCATTGGATTCTTATCAGGATTATACTGGAACCGATTCGGTTCAAGTTGGTGATGGTACGTTTCTCTTCATCACACATGTTGGTGTTAAACTTTTTCACGTTGGTTCTTCTGTTTTTCGTCTTTTAAATGTTCTTGTTGTTCCTCGATTAACAAAGAATTTGATTTCAGTTCAGAGGTTTGCTTTTGATAACTCGTGTTCTATTGTTTTTTACTCTCTTGGTTTCTCTGTGAAGGGTCAACACTTCCGACATCAATTGATACGGTGCATTGACTCTGGTCCCCTTTACTCCATTCGTGTTGCTGCTTCTAGAGTTTCTTCTTTTCAAGCACTGTCCAGTGTTCGTGTCTCCAATTCTCTGTGGCATCGTCGCCTTTGCCATCCCGGCCTTCCTGTCATGCAGCAGTTTTCTCAACAGTTTTCAACCTTGTTTTCTTCCAATAATAAAGAGGCTGATTTTTGTTCTGCTTGTCAGCTTGTCAGTAGGGAAAACAAACTTAGTTGCCTCACCCCTCTTCATTAGAACCTAGTTTAGGTCTTTTCTATGTATTATATTGTGATGTCTGGACATCACCTGTTTCTTCTTTTAGTGGTTACAAATACTATGTTCTCTTTCTTGATGAATTCTCCAAGTATTGTTGGGTTTACCCACTGTGTTACAGACATGAAGCCTTTGATAAATTTTGTTTCTTGCATGCTGAAATTTGCAACCACTTTAATCTTTCAATACGGTTTTTACAAAGTGACTGGGAGGTGAATTTTGTAACAACAAATTTGATTCTTATCTTCGAGAACATGGCATTCTTCGACGATTATCTTGTCTCTATAGTCATCCACAGAATGGTATGGCTGAACGAAAACATCGTTCTTTGCTAAATTTTGTTCGTGCTACTCTTTTTCAAGCTCGTTTATCTCCTATTTTTTGGGTCGAAGCTTTGCAATACGTTACTTTTGTTCAAAATAGATTGCCTCATGTGTCTTTGAGGTGGTGTAGTCCTTTTCAAAAACTACATGGTCGGGCACCTAATCTTGATCAGCTTCGTATCTTTGGATGCGAATGCTATCCATTAAACATGGGTCCAGGTTATCATAAGTTATCACCGAAATCTGATCCTCATATCTTTATCGATTTGTCTCATGATCACAAAGGCTATCGTTGTTTTAATCCTATCTCACGCAAACACATTATCTCCAGGAATGTTGTGTTCAATGAGACTTCTTATCCTGCCCACACACCCTCTCCTATATCTTCTCCAACTCCAGACTTATCTTTTGACCCAATGGCCGTTACGCGTCTGTCTACTGCACTAGTTCCATCTCTCTCTACAATTCCTCCAACTTCTACTTCTATTCCTACGCCACTTTCACATTCTTTATCTGATCCCCAACCAACTTTCCGATCACAACCTACTTCTCCACATGTTATCTCTTCACCCCAATAACACTCACCCTCAACGACACCATATCAGCCTTCTCTTCCAGAAACTTTGACACCACTTTCTTCTTCATCCACTTCTCTTGTATCTCCTTCCTCTTCTCAACCCGCTGCACCAATTCCTTTGATTCCCACTACAACTCGTATGGTCACTCACTTACGAGAAGGCATACACAAACCCAACCCAAAATACGCCCACCTCACCTCAACTACCGATTCTGTTCCCCGCTCCTACACTTAGGCCTCAAAGAACGAGTTTTGGCGCCAAACCATGAATGATGAATACCAAGCATTGAAAGACAATCACACTTGGATTTTAGTTCCACCACCGCCCCCATCTGTGAATATTGTTGGTTCACGATGGGTATACCGCAAGAAGTTCAATTCTGATGGAAGTTTGGCGAGGCATAAAGCACGCCTGGTTGCCCAAGGATTCACGCAGAAGGCAGGAGAAGATTTTGAAGAAACTTATAGCCCAGTGGTGAAACCAGCAACCATTCGCATGGTTCTCTCCATTGCTATTGCACGCGGCTAGGCTATAAGGCAATTAGATGTAAAAAATGCCTTCTTGAATGGCTTTTTACGTGAAGAGGTATATGTGCGGCAACCACCTGGTTTTGAAGATCCAGCACATCCAGAATATGTTTGCAAGTTACAAAGGGCTTTATACGGTTTGAAACAGGCACCGCATGCCCAGTATCAACGATTTGCATCATTCTTAGTGTCCAACGGTTTTACTATAACTCACTCTGATGCATCTTTCTTTACTCTTCACTCTTCCAAGGGGGTAGCATATTTATTGTTGTACGTTGATGACATAATCTTAACAGCGTCAACTTCTACTCTCCTGTGTAGCTTGCTTACTCTTTTTAAAAAGGAGTTCTCAATGACCGATCTCGAAGATCTTCATTACTTCCTCGGCATTCAAGTTTCCAGGGTTCGTGATGGACTGCTCTTGCATCAACAAAAATACCTTACCTCCATCTTTGAGCGTGCAGGTTTCAAGGAGCTTAAGCCTACTCCCACACCAATTCAACCGCGACTATCTTTATCACTCACTCACGGTGTCTTGCTTCCTGATTATGAACAACGCTTATATCACACGGTGGTCGGGGCTCTCGAATATTTGACTTTTACCCGACCAAACATTTCTTATATTGTCAACTCGGTTTGTCAGTTTATGCATGCTCCTACCACGGAGCATTGGAAGGCGGTCAAGCATGTCCTGAGGTATCTTGCCGGCACCAGCACCTCCGGGTTTCTTCTTCGTCCGACTGCCATTCACTCCATGGTTGCTTACAGTGATGCAGATTGGGCTGGGTGTAATGATACAAGGCGATCAACAATTGGATATTGTGTGTTTCTCGGGAGCAATTTGCTTTCCTGGTTAGCTAACAAGCAACCAACAGTGTCTTGTAGTAGTGCCGAGTCGGAGTACAGGGCTCTGGCAAGCGTGGTGGCTGACATTACCTGGTTGCACCTTCTTCTTCAAGAGCTTCGCAGTCCCGTTTTGCTGCCTACACCCATTCACTGTGATAACCTGTCAGCTACATTCTTAGCAAACAACCCTGTCAACATCAACGAACAAAGCATTTGGAGATTGATCTCCATTTTATTCGCGAACGCATTCAGCAGGGACAAATACAGGTTCTTCATATTGATTCGACCAATTAGATAGCCGACATCTTCACCAAATCCCTTGGTACTTCTAGTTTTCAGATGTTAAAGACCAATTTGAGTTTGGTCTACTCTACCACCCTCCAATTGCGGGGGAGTATTAGATGATAGGCATTAGCTGTGTATTAGTTATATAACATGATCATATTATGTCATTAGAAGTCTACACTGTATGAAACATTTGTATTCTAACTCAATATATACAACACAGGATCGTCACATTAGGGCATCCTGGTATTCACTCTTTACACTGGATCCTCCACATCAGTTATAAGAATAAGAGCCTCTATTATAACTTTTATGGTAGGCTTAATATGTTTTCTTGGGATGGGATTTTGTTCTTGCCAACAAATTATGGATGTATTGTGGCCTATAATCCCTTGGAACCAGAGAGATGCCATGTGAATGACACCCCTCCTGATGAAGATGGCAAAACCATTCCATGTGAGTTATTAGGAGTCTGTCGCGGGTCTCTTCGATTATTGCAACAGCACAACGATAACCAATATGATATAAGAGACAGATTGTTTCTTAGGATGTGGGAATTAAAAGACTACGAGAAAGGAGAATGGAGCTTCAAGTATATTCTCTTTTCCGACCAATTCGACACCGATGATGCTGCTTTGCTACGCCAATTAAAAGGTCCCTGGACGGATATAAAACTTTTGGGTCTGGAATAGAATGATGAAGGCATTGTTTACTTTGTTCATAGTATAATCTCTCATGCGCTTTGAACTTTATAATCAGCATCGCCCTTACTGCTTTGTGAATCGTATTTTCTCGTGTAATCTACATACCAGAGAAGTGAAACTGTTAGAAAGCAACGAAATACCTAAGAATGAAAGAGTTGGTCTCTGTCAAGAGGAATATAATACTGTGTTTCAGTATATATTACCAGAGAGGCGTACACAGGTTCCAGCGGTGCTTGCATCAGGTGTCAATTAATTCTCCTCAAGTGTCTAGCTATAATCTTCCTTCTTTATATGTTTCTTCCTTCTTTATATGTTGCTGATATATAGATTTATTACAATAGAGGAAAAATCTCATTCCGAGTTGTGAAGAAAAAGAACAGTCATTCAAATCATATTTGTGCAATTTTATTGCTTATGTTTTTTTAAAGCGTTGTTGTCATTGCTAGTGAACTCTGACCAAAGCAGTAGATGATAATTAGACACGGTTAGCTACATTGCGAAACAAATTATAAATTAGTAAGAAGAAAAAAAAACCATAGTGTGTTAGAATGAGACAACAATTTGAATATCATTCGCAAGAGATTGGACGAAAAAAATTGTCTCAAGTTAACTAATATTCAG
The DNA here is from genome assembly GCA_028386065.3 of Turnera subulata. NCBI lineage: Eukaryota > Viridiplantae > Streptophyta > Magnoliopsida > Malpighiales > Passifloraceae > Turnera > Turnera subulata. Next base: position 25,751 of record JAKUCV010002439.1, on the reverse strand, counting down.
TCGATTAGAACAAAAATTAGTCTAACAGAAAAGTGGTTTCAATGAGACGGCAAACACATTATAGGAGAAGGTCTCTCAAGGATTGGGAGTTGAGTGATGTCTCATCTACGCAGGTTGATATTCAAAGTATTATCTTAATTACAACCTGCTGTTGCTGACCGCTTAATATGGACTGGTGAATAACAAAGGTTTATTTACCTTAATACTGTAGTAGTTGTCTTAACATTTGTCAAATTACCTTAAAACTAAAACATTGTTCGCCTTTTGTTTAAAAGTTACTAGATTTTGTGCATGTGCGATGCACATGATATAATAACAAGCAATATATTATTATTAATATCAAATTTATTAACAAATTATGCAAAAATATAAGAGAGCATAAGGAAGAGAGAATGACACTGTGATTTATAATGGTTCCCCCTCACCAGGTACCTCCACTACCTAAAGGACCTTCCTTTAGGATTTCAAACTCTCACTAACTTAGGTTTTTGCGGGATCAGCCTCAACCTATTACAGAAATGACGCTTTTGCAGGCTAAGCTCTAACCTTTATAAGAAACAAGCTTTTGCAGGCTAAGCTCTAACCTTTATAAGTTTTTCCCAGACTAAACTCTAACCTTTCTCCAAATCTAATCCTAGATTTGAGATCCCAGCAAAACTACACACTAGTCTTGCCTAAAACACTACCCTTTGAAACAATTTGGAAAAGAAGAATAATCACAAGTGTAAGCTCAACAAATATCTCAGGTGTAAGCACAATTGCAGACTTCAAAGCAATTTTCAAATTGGCTGGGATGCTTTTCCAAGAAGCAATCCTCTTCCTTATATAGAGCTTGAGGAAGTGGGAGTAGGTAGAAAGATCATCATCCAATGGCTTTAAAGTACCCATCAGCTCATCATCCAACGGCTCTTAGGTACAAATCAGTCTTCAGAGTTGACTCCATAATCCACTAGCTCGTGTTGGGTTCATTTCAGGAAGTTCACTCTCTTTGCATCTCAATTACTTGAAAACATTCCATTTTTTGGCAATCTGGGACCATAAATGTAGACCATAATTGATAATTGAGCTTGGAGGTGAGAGACAAGTGTTGCATGTCTTCTTATTTGCCTTGGACCACTTTCTCTGCCCGTTGAAGTAGTTGGGATTTGAGGTTTAATGTTGTGAGGACCACCTGGGCCACCAGCCACTTGCAGTAGGACCACTTCTAATGTTGACAGCAAAGTGTGGTTTCTGACCAAGTCCGTGGTTTTTGTGTGGTTCTTGTAAGAAACCACGCTGCATGTTAATCAACATAAATATATGCAAACATCTAACCAAGTTTGTTAATCATCAAAATCAATATATAATTATTCTCTAAATATGATTAGTCATTAATAATACTATTAAGCTCGTGTTTAGATCATCAATCTTCCCCTTTTTATGATAACAAACATTGTGTTGATTTCTACAAAAAACTAGGGTTAGTTAAGATATCACTAAATGTAAGCACACTGCCCCTGTATTGTTGCTCCCCCTATATCGCACATTTTTGTGCTTTAAGCACCATTGGCTAGTCTGCATAGCCAAAATACTCCCCCTACGAATAACAACATCTTCTTGCAAGTAATTTTTAACAGAGTATAGTGCAACAACAAGAAATAATTTTTCTCTCTCTTTTGGCATCAACAAAAAGAATAAGGATAAAGGGTAGAATAAGAGACATGATTAGTGCAACAGGAGTATAAGATTAATATTCAAAAGATGAACATAAGATAATATAAGATAACAGCAAGATAAAAAAACCGAACAAAGTTCAGAACCAAACAGACCATGATAAAAATCAACTGAAAAACCAACAAGAAACTAGCATAAAACCAAATAAGGAACCACGTATGAAACCATGAAGTACACAAAATGCAAATACATGTCCTAGGGACATCAGGTAGTTGAGTGCATCACTCATCATCAGTATCAGACCCATCAAGAAGAGAGACAATCTGGTCCAGAGAATCCATAACTTTATCTTCAAGATCAGTATTCTGCTCCTGGATGTCCTCTAAGGTATCCTCAATAGCAGCCTTCCGAACTGTCAGATCATCCTTTTGAGATGCCTTGCCCTTGGTCTTCTTCTTCACAACAAATTTCCCTTCAGCATCAAGCTTGATACACATTTTGGATAGAGTTTGAGCACTGATTTGGACAGGGCTCTCGGGTTTGTCCGTCTTAGAAGGAGTTTTGGAAAACTTGCGAGCCAGAAGTGTGATTAAACCTCCGAGACATGGCACCTTGCATGTGTCCATATGATGCGGGATAAGAGTCCCATAACAAATGGGGGTCCTTTTCAGGATGCAGGCCAAAGTCCACTGATCACATAGTTTGATGGTGGTTCGATGGTATGGTTAGGGTAAAACCACCCTGGTGAGCATGTACATCAGAACTCGATGTTGAGGAGACAGAGTTTTGTACTTGCCCCTTCGGTTAGAGGTTCCAAAAAGAATCTTGTTGGCTTCAGTGTCAGTAGGAGTCCCCTTGTGATGCTGATTATAGTCATAGACCACCTTAAGCTTTTCGGGCTTGAGCTTAAGCACTTTAATGATGTCATCAGCAGTGATCTTCACCATTTTTCCTTTGATGCTGGTAGTAATAGACTTGGTGGCACCCGAAGCATTAGTAATTAATTTCAGATTCTTATAGAACTCCCTTGTCACTATCTTCTATGCCTTGGCTTTGAGAGTTGTCATATAGCCAAGATTGACCTTCTTTAGAATTTGTCATACACCAAACGCCTCAAAGTCTTCCAATACCATAGTGTGTGATGAATAAAATGAGGAATTTTTAACTTTGTGCTTCTTCTTAGCAGGTTTAGGATCTGCTTTGGCCTTCTTCTTTGGTGGTTTGGCAAGAGTTTCTTCATCATCATCTTCGTCATCTTCTTCTCCATCATCATTATCATCATCATTATCAGCATCATTATCATCATTAAAGCCCTCTTTGTCTTCATCATCATTGTCACCCTCAAAGTCAGAATCATTGTCAGATTCATCATCACTTCTTTTCTTCTTCTTTGAAGCCTCTGTATCATCAGATGTCTTTGCTTCAGACTCACCATCCTCAGACTTTGATTCATTCTCTGAGTCATCTTCTGGCTCAGTTTCAGGTTCTGGTTCAGGTTCACCGACCTTTCTCTTTCCTTTAGCCTTGGATATAGGTTTTGGGGTTGGTTTCTATGCAACTACCTCAGCAGTTGGTTCATGAATAGAAATCCCAGTATTCTTCTTAGGAGTGGCTGATTGCCGCTTCCTTTTCTTCTATCAAGTGCCCTCAATGGTGGTGACTGACTCCGAAATAGGTGTCTCCTTTGTTGTCTTAGCTGGTTTCTTAGAAACCACAAGATTCTTCTCAACAGTAGAAGCAACAGCTTCTTTGCTTACTTTCAGCACAGTCGCCATCAAACCTTCTTTACCCTCTTCATGCTCTTGTTGTGGCAAATGAGATAAAGAGTGTGTGTCTGTTCTAGTGGTGGCATGGTTTTGGTAGGAGAAACCACCTTTTGAACCACAACTGGAACCACATCAGAAACCAAGTTGGTCTTATCACCAACTTCTTGATCAGTCTTTTTTTCAGTGTCAGACTAGTTAACTCCTTCATGCAGTGCCCTCTGGTAGGCTTCCACTTCATCCTTGGAAGGTTCACGTATGAAGCTCTCTGAAGGGGTGTGGTCTTTAATGAGAAAGTTTGAGATCATGTCCCCAAACTCTGCTAGTTTCATCCCATGGTATAGTTTTGAATCATGACCAGGTAGAGGTACTAAACCCTTAACAAACATGTCAATCATGGAGTTGACTAGGCTAGGTGTAAGTCTGGGTCTATCTTCTGTGAGTATGGTAGATATACTAGCACTAGGCTTTTCAATAGTTGCATGTGAAGCAAGATTTGTTAGCACATGGTCAACAGGCAAAGGTCTACAAAAACTGATAGGTTCTGGATTCAACACATCAGAATGGAGAATGTTACCCGATTGAGATGTTTTGAGCCAAGAGGGTATGGAAGTCCCTTCAGGAGCAGTGCTCTTCTCTATGGTTGGAAAAAGCTCTCGATCAAGCCAAACCTTTCCAGATACCTTCTAAGCTTCTTGCTTTTCCCAAGCCTCCTTAAATTTCTTAAATCCTTCAATACTTGCAACACTAGATTGGGTGGTGAGTTCATGAGCACTAGCTTCCTCCATCGATTTCTGTTCAAGCACCATTTTGAGGTGTGCAAACTTGGCAACCTCAATCTCTTCTCATCCAGGTGGCTGTGATTTGGGAGTTTTTTATGAGAAGGAAGTTTGTTTACGAACATTCTTCATAGTCTTAGGTGTTTTAGTATTTCTTTTCCTCATCTTGTGAGTATTTGGGTTTGAGAGCAACTCAGATATGAAAGAGAAAAAGGATTTTAGGAATAGAGTTGTGATTGAGTGAGAGGTTGTGTTGAGGAAGAAGAGTGAGTGGGGTATAAAAAGAAGTGGCTGTAACCGGTTAAGGGAAGTGGATTATTGGAGAGAGAGAGAGAGTGGCAAGGGAATCAGAACAAATCACGGGTGGAATAATGGTCAAAAGTATTTAATTCTTCCTCCACCTTTTCAGCTTTTGTCGGGTGTGACCCACTATGGTCTCCCACTTTTTGAATCTTTTTGGACCACTTTGACCTTGAGCTTATACCAACAGAGATTCTATGATTAACCCCACATGAGATCTCCTTTTTGACTTTCCCAAAAGGCTCAGATTTGTTCCCCCAACTTGCCAAGATGTCTTTATCTGTTGGGTAAAGACTGCAGGTTATTTGGTTTTTCCTAAAGACAAGGTTACCTTCTATCCATATTCTACAGCTTCCCAGGCGCCCAAAGTTTGAATAATTTTCATTTGAACCCATCATAGTCCTTCTGATTTGGATTTCCCGCCTGAAGAGATACATTTGTCCATCGGGTAATGACTGCAGGGTATTTGGTTTCTCTAGAAACCAAATTGCCTCATTTCTTTCTTGTTGCCTTAACCGATGATCATAATGTCTCAAAATATTTCCTCATATGCCAGAATGCATTGTGAATGCGTGTGTATGAAGTGTAATGAATGCAATAAAACTAATATGGTCATGTACACACATAATAAGAGGATGTTCGGTTTGTGCCAAAAACCAAGTATGAAACCAAGAATAAAACCAAGTATAAAACCAAATAAGCATAAAAGTTAAGGTAAGTTACACATTCCAAGTTCAAGTCTGATCTTTGTGAATTAATCCTCTTTGAGTGGCTTTGTAAAGATATCAGCAAGCTGATTTTCAATCTTCACGAATTCAATTGCCACATCCTTCTTCAACACATGATCTCGGATAAAATAATGTCTCACTTCAATATGCTAGGTCCGAGAGTGTTGTACTGGATTCTTGGTCAGATTAATGGCACTAGAGTTGTCATAGTAGATTGGCACACAATTAAATGTTAGTCCATAATCACTTAAAGTTTGCCTCATCCATAGAACTTGTGCACAACATGCTCCTATTGCAACATATTCAGCCTCAGTGGTTGAAGTTGAAACAAAATTTTGCTTCTTACTTGACCAAGACACAAGAGACTGTCCAAGCAATTGGCATGTCCCACTTGTGCTTTTTCGATCTAATGTGCACCCTGCAAAATCTGCATCTGAATAACTTGTTAGCTCAAAAGTTTTAACTTTAGGGTACCATAAACTAAGTGATTATGGAAGTATTTCCTTTTTTAGTTTATCATGAGCATTTTGAACAACAACTTTTCCAAGTTTTAGAGTTTCATATGACCTAAGCATTTTAGTATGAGCAGTATCAAGCTTTTCATATGCATTTTTATGTGCTTCAGCATCATATTCAAGTAAATCAATACGCTTCTTATATGCTTTGTTTTTTTAAGAGCATCCTCATACTTATCATGCAATTCAGCAAAAGCATCTTATAATTCATCAAAAGTAAAATCAGGTAAATCATCTACCTCAGAGTCTTCTTGAGCCATGAAACACAAATTTACTGCCTCATCTGAAACACCCCGAACAAAATTTACCCAACAAACAACAATTACCGAACAATCGTGCCGACACGTGTCACAAATAGTAAATACAACAGAAAATCCGACCCAACGGCCCAATATAATGTCAGTCACCGACCTCGGGTACAGCAACAACATTAGCACAGCGGGAGCATTTAAATACTCAAGACACCATATGCAAAACCTGATGCAATGGAGTGGATCCGAGTCCTACCCGAGGGTACACTGCAGCTTGCCATGAGTATTCCTGTACTCAGCACAAATCAAACTACGTGACTGAGTCACGCAGGCGAGGGCTGAATCCGAAGTGCTCACCGGGTAAAATCCATAAGTAAAGATAAATATACATGCAACCCATTAATAACCAAGTCACGTCAACAACAATAAACTAAGGTTCTCACAAACCTTAAATAATAGTCCTTGTGATTCAAGACACACTATTCCAATTTTATTATCAGGGCCCCTATCACTAGTTAAATGGTGGTCGTCGCCAGGTAGTCAAGCTAGCTAGCCCGTGGACCCCACCCTGGTACCTCCATGTAATAACTGGCAAAGACAAGGAGCAGACCCCAAGCACACTCTCCCCCAGCGCCTAAAATAAAAATTGGTACAGACAGGAAGCAGACCCCAAACACACTCTCCCCCAGCACCATAAATATGAAGACTACCATCAGGCTATTCCAACATTTAACTGTGAACAAACAGCAACTTGATATCGCGGGTGGTATATAAATATTTACTTATCCTCACCTGGTATGTCTCTGAAACCGACACGTAATCCATATGGCTTTGTCTGTCCCTATATCATGTCAACACATACAATCACTTATAATGCACATCTAAGAATGCAATGCATGAGATTAATTTATTATTCGGCTTATCCATAATTAACATCGTTATCGTCGTTCCAAAATCGTTTCCATTAGACATTGCTTTTACGGCTGCAAAATAATTATAACCTGTAAAGTACTTGTAGTCTATACTTAAATATGAAATAATAACATTTCGATAAATAGTCGTTCCCGAGAAAATAACAACAAATATATATAAGTTGTAATTGTAATATTTATAAATACATAACGGTAGTTGTAATTAGAGTTAAGATAATAATAATAACACCATTAAGTATAGTCAAAGAATAAATTTCATGCTGGTTATATTTTAGCCTTATAAATACATAGTTATTCAAAAATAATATCGTTTTTAATCCCCAAATTAAATCGTTAACCATTTAATTATATAATACGTCCATATATTTTACTTATTCATCGGTTTCGTGATTAGATCCGTCAAACGCATATATATGTCACGGGAACATGGGCCTCCGCACGTTCGGCCCGTTTCCGAGTCCGTTGTGTAAACTGAGCCCAAACCTGAGCCCATGGTGTAAACGAGTCCGAGGAATTACCATGTCCTGATATCACGTTCTGCCCGCTGGAAAGTCCCGAGCCTTTGCCGGAAAATTCCCGAGACAACAGAATCTCACCGGATTCCGTCCTGGTACTGTTCACGATGGCAGCATCCCCTCTTCTACTGTTCCTCCAGTAGTAACACAGCCCAATTCCACCACACAACCAAATCCACCGTCCAAAACACCAACACCCACGCTCACAGCAGCAAGATCAACGCCATCTACCCACCAACACAACAATCAACAACCCAATCCACCCCCGATTACAAGCACACAGAGCCACAACCAAATAATTGACTCGATTAGTTCATACACACATCAATCGGGTTAAGGATAGAGAAGAAAAGGAGGAAAGGGTCGTCGGCAAGACTTACCCACATTTTACTGCAGTCGGCGATGGCAAGGAAGGGGCGGCAACCGTGAGGCAAAGGTGAAAGGGAGAGGACGTGAGGGTGAGGAGAAGAGGAAGGAGGCAAAGGAGGAAGGCGGCGATTGATGGCAGAGAGGCGGCGCGACAGAAATTGAGGAGAGGAAGAGGGTGCGGCGGCGGCTTGAGCAGCAGATCAGAGCCGATGCAATCAGGCTCCCATCCTCCAGGCGCATCTGTGAGAAAAGGCAGAAGGGAGGAGTGCGGCAGCGTCGCGATTTGCAGAGGAGGAGGCGACTCACGACAACGGCGGTGCGAGTCCCTGCCCCTGACCGTCGTACTGGTCTCGACTTCTTCACCCAGGGGACGGCGAGGCGAGAAAGAGAGAGCGGCGACTGATGGGGTAGGAAGGCGGCAGCAAAGGGTGGGGAAAGAGGAGAAAGAAGGAGGAAAGAAAAAGGGGAGGAGGAAAGGTGGCGGTGCTGTGGTGGTTCGGTGTGGAGGAGAAGAAGATAAAGAAGAAGAGAAGAAGAGAAAAAGTGGGAAAACAGCTAGAAAGGAAAAGAAAAAGAAAAAGGAAAAGAAAAGAAAGGAAAAAGAAAGAGGAAGAAAGGGAAAGAAAGATCCTTAGCAACGGTGTTGTCGGGCAATAATTGCGCTTTGCCAACACACGAAACGACGTCGTTTTAAACAATCACAGGCTCCAGAGTCAAACCACACATACCATTGGTCAAAACGCAAGGTGTTGTGTGTTTTACATTTTGGCTCAGCCAAAACTACGTCGTATCGGTCGAAACTACACTAAATCTTGTGTTTAACATTTTAACTTAATCTTTGTAAAACATAGACATAATTAACAATTATTATTTTATAAAATTCAAAATAAATCTCCAAAGATTAATTTATTAGATATCATGAGAATAAAAGATGAAATTTCTTTTTAAATTATAAATAGTATATTATTGCAACAAAAATATCCCGGCACAATAATAATAAAAGTATTATTATAAATATTGATTAGTAAAATAGTAATAATAATGGTGACAGTAATAATAATTTTGTGAATTTCAACAATAACAAAAATAGTAATAAAAATTGACTCGGATTAGTAAAATTCTCGATTAACTGCGATAAAATTTTATTTATCTCTGTAAAAGTTAAAACAACTCGGTAAAATTGCGAAAAATTTACCCGGGTCGTTACAGTCTACCCCCCTTAAAAGAATTTCGTCCCCGAAATTCAATCGTCACGGCTTATGTCAACAATCTTCTCGAGTACTCCACATCCTGTCTACTGCACCCAACATGAAATCTCGTATATACCCTTATACGTCTTCTCGTCCTCTTATAAAAACCAAACCTCAAAACCTAGCAAACATACTCTCTGCCATGGACTCACCAATAAGAACTCGAACTACCTCTGACTCAGAGGAGTTAAGTTATACTGGTGTGTTAATCCCTTTACGGACTCCGATGAAGAACAGTCGAAGAAACGCTTCAAGACGAACATCATCGATCTCAAGGAACATATGGTCATCTCCAGGAGACGGCGAAAGAAACCTGTCGGCAAGTAGAAGCCTTCTGGTCGCAAGGATGCTGATGATAGGAAGGGCAAGGCAACTACTCCCAGCGAAACATCACTGCAGACACTGAAGCTTCTGACCACTTCACAGAAGAAGATCAACACGGCGGTGATGCAGAACGAACAAGCGTGTATGGGACTCTCCTCTCAGGTAGAGAACATACAAAAACTTATAAAAGATTTAGAGAAGTGTTAGTGTAGTATGCCCAAAAGCCAATCAATGGATGATTGTACATAGTCATGTAAATACATTAAGGTTATTCTAATAAATATATTTATGAGATAAACACTTGCACATATTTACAACCCTAGAATATTTCATATTCTTAAATGTCCCTAGTCGATTATTATTATGGATGGGTTGTAATAATAAATTAAGACTAGCGTATGTTAAGAATTATATGAGATATGAATTCTACATACGGGTACAAGTTAGAGAACTTGTGGTCTGGACTGACCCAACATAAGAACACTACATGGAAGGTTATATGATTGTCATTAGTGGTTCTTATATGTATTGTCCTTAGACCTGAGATCATCAAGGTTCCCAACATGTGAGTCATATCCTTTGATATTACTCTTGGCTATTCGTAACTGAGTAGACCTTAGTGTAATCATTGGGTATATGATAAGTGTGTAGTGGGTTTTGTATGATCAAGATGGAATTCGTCTAACCCATATAACGGGTATATTATCTGTTGGGCCTCTTGATAGAGTTGAACTGTAAATGCATGGCCATGCTCGGATTATGTGATATTAGTATCCGTTTTACACAGTTAACTCGGGGATCAAGAAAAGTTGGATCAAACATATGCGAGATTGACATATTCCATGTCTCGTGTTTGATCTTGATAATGGGACGAAAGGACGATTACATGTTTCCGAGGCATAATGAATCAGTACTGATCTTGTCGTTTGGGTAGCAATGATGTGTTGCTAGACGTCGCTCATTGTTTATAATTGTAAATGAGTTTACAACTATTGCAAAACGTTACAAGTGCCTACAGGGTCACACACTTAGAACTGTTGACTCGAGCTGGTGGTTGAACCATAGTTTGATCATGGTTCGACCAGGTGGTTAGACCATGGTTGGACCGTGGTTGGACCAGGGTCGTTTTGGTTCATTAATTGTCTGAATTATTGAACCACAATTAGTGCTGTGATGTGTAATTCCATTAGTGCATAGTGGAGACATGATTAGATTAGATAATGATGGAATCTTAATCATGATGGATAATGGGCCATTATGTTGGCCATTTTCTCTATTACTCTATGCACTAATTGAGGTGGTAATCAGATTATTCAGCTCTTGAATTCTGATTTTTCAGACTTGCAAGAACACACAAGTGAGACTTGAGTGAGACTTGTAAGAACACACACACACCCCTTTCTTTGAGAAAGAAAGAAACACATCAAACACAAGTTCTAGCTCTCGGTTTTCTGTAGCTAGCACTACGGTTCGGGAGTGCTCGGGTTAGTGATCGTGAGACGATTGCTAGCTAGACATCAACGATTCATGTGGAGCAGGATTTCTGTCCGGTTCTTGCTGATTCAACTAAACTGTTGAGTGAAAGTTCTCAACCATTTCCAGGTACGAATTTTTGTTATTCGGTTTACTTTGTTTCACTTGGATCCTAACTTAAGTTCCAGGTTCTTCTGCTGCATTTTGAATGTCAAGTTTGCATGTCCGGTTACTTACAGTGGTAGCGGAGCCTCTTGTGAAACACTAAACCGAATCAGTTATTTATATGTATGATATGCTATATGTGATGTGGCTTGATCATGATTGTATAAGCAACATAACTTGATCATAGTTTATTATGCTTATGTTGATAGTATGTTTAAACTAGATCATTATGATTCTCTTATATGTGATATGTTGAAGTCGGATCCGTCAAAGGTGTTTGACAGCAAGTTCTTGATTGGTATATGATATCAATCAAAGAGTGTTTTCGGCAGGAAGTCGAATGAGTTCGACAAGGTTGATTGAATGTTATATGATACCAAAACATCGATGTTTAAGACGTAAACATCGATGTTCTCTTTGGTCGATATCCGCCGAGGGGTTCAAACATCGATGTTTAAGTTCAAACATCGATGTTCAAGGTCAAAACATCGATGTTTTAGATGTAAACATCGATGTTCTGAACATTCGGCTAATTGTTTGGAGTTCCAGAAACTTTAAACATCGATGCTTAAGGGTTAAACATCGATGTTCTGGAATCCAGAAACTTCAAACATCGATGTTGAAGTGTCAACATCGATGTTCTGGAATTCTGAAACTCCAAACATCGATGTTCATGACCAAACATCGATGTTTTGAGATTCTGCCAACTTACTTGAAGTTCCAGAATTCTCAAACATCAATGTTCTAGGTTTAAACATCGATGTTCATGGGCTCTGTCGAAAGGTTTCGAGTTCCAGAATTCTCAAACATCGATGTTTAGGAGTTAAAAATCGATGTTCAAGAGTCAGACATCGATGTTCAAGAGTTAAACATCGATGTTCTTGAACATTGCCAAGTAGTTGGGAGAGTCAGAATCTCACAACATCGATGTTCAATGTTAGACATCGATGTTCTTATGTATTTTTGGTTTCCAAATTTACAAAAAATCAATATATGATTTATCAAGAACATGCATATGATGTATAGGAATAATATATTGATGTAAATATTAAGTTCCTCTTGTGTTGCCTTCCAAGATAAGCACTCAGCATTACTTAGATCAATACTTGGTAGGTTTTGCCAGAGCAAGGTGCCAATATTTATCCTAGCAAGGTGCGACGGGATAATTGTAATATCCGAACAGCTTGTTATGGGTTGAACTTAACTAGGTCATCTCAATAGGATTGAGGACTTAGAGGTAAGGAGTTAAGCTAAGTCTATGAGATAGACAAGAACAAGTGTTGTTCACTCATCTATCCAAAAGTTACATGAGATGTAATTGATAAGAGTTATCTACCTAAATAATTATGATATAAGTGATTAGCCAAAGCTGATTTTTCTTGTAGTGAATATGGATCTTGGCCTACTTATAATTATCTTGATTTATGTAGTCGGAGCATCATTTAATAAAATTCCTTATTAAGTGATTTTATGTATACATGACTCTTATTTGTGTGAGTTGATCAATGTTGTAGAGTTATCATGGCACAAAACACTAGTACACAATCACTGCGATCTATCCTTGAGAAGGAAAAACTTAATGGGAATAACTTCCTAAAGTGGCATCGCAATTTGAGGATAGTCCTCAAACAAGAAAAGAAGTTGTATGTCCTTGAAGGGCCTGTTCCAAATGAACCGGCGCCTAATGCTCCTAGGGCAGAAAGAGATGCTTACAAGAAGCATGTTGATGATGCATTGGATGTTGCATGCCTTATGCTTGTTAACATGGACTCGGAGCTTTAGAAGCAATATGAGAACTTGGGTGCGTTCGATATGATAGAACACCTGAAAATGCTTTTTGAAGAGCAAGCATGGCATGAGAGGTATGAGACCTCTAAGGCATTGTTCCAATACAAGATGGCTGAGTCATCACCGGTGAGACCTCATGCGCTCAAAATGATTGGATACATTGAGAGCCTTAAGGGTCTAGGTTTTCCTTTGCAAAAGGAGTTGGCTGTTTATCTAGTCCTGCAATCATTGCCCGATAGTTACAACCAATTTGTCTTGAATTTCAATAAGAATCATCTTGACAAATCCTTATCTGAGTTGTTTAACATGTTAGGAACAGTTGAGCAACAAATGAAGGCAAACAAATCCAACAATATTTTGATGGTTGGAAATGTTAGAACAATGGTTCATTGCAGGTTTTGATAATTGACAAACCAATTCAAGATCATGACAAAGAAGAAGCAAAAAGAAATGAAGTCAAACCAATCCTCAAGCACAAGAAACCATTCAAGAACAAAGGATCAAAATAAATGAGTACAAGAATTGAAGAGCCAAGAAAGAAGAGTTAGATCCACAAATTGTACAAGGTATAACACTCAACTCTT